>JASANF010008447.1:25000-27595 GCA_030248245.1 Trissonchulus sp. WLG1_4 | reverse complement strand
TTTAGACGCTGATTGGCTGTGGCTAAATGCCAACAGCCAATCAGACAACTGGCCCAGACAAAACAAACTTTGCAGCACAGGGGGGACACGTGTACGTGTAGCAAAGTTAAAGAATTCGAAAAGCAAAGGGGGAGCTGCATAAAAATATTGTCAAAGGTTTAGTTTTCCACATGAAAATGATAACATCCGCTTGATAGGTTAAAATTTAGCCCATAAAATTGGTTCATTGCGCGCACGCCCCCACGGTTGCAACACGCTTGATTCTATAAGCTAGCACAGCGACAAAACATACGGCATTGCATACGTACACAGTCGTCTTACATGCATTTCATAGAATGTTATGATTCCAATAATTCCGCCTTCAGACGAAATAAAAATTATTTTTGTTGTGGAATAGTTTTTTGATTTAGTCCTAAATGTATGTACCAGACAAAATAATGTCTTGAACGCGTGAACATAGCATAGAATCGAATAAAATTTCCTTATTGGTCACTAACCTAACTGATAATTTTAGCTAAATTTTATTTATTTTCCTTTGCATAATGAAATACCAATTAAGTTTCAGTTCACTAACAGTTACTCCATTCTAGGATTTCGGGTAACTTCCGTTTGTAACTTTTCATGTTTTTGAAATTCCTTTTTCTTGCATTCCCGTTCTTGTTGTTTCTTTTTCTTTTCATGCGCCCACGTTTGAGATCGCGTTGACCAAACTGGTTCCGGTATTTATTTGTTATGTATCGTTTTGTTTTCTTCCTAAATCTGCGTTGGTAGCGGCGTTTTATATTTGAGAAACCGATACTTCTGGATCTCACCGTGTTTCTGCGTCGCAGATTCTCTGACACCGCACAGGTATACATAACTTGGACTTCTACATAGCAGTTTTGAGTAAAGCTGTCCACCAAATTATGATAAAAGTTTTGTTCTCTTGTGGCACGATCTGCAGTGTTTACAGTAGTGGTTATGTCAAAAGATGTTAGACAGTCAGAACGATGATTTGGCGCATCACTTTCATAAATAGATATGCGACCAATTATCGTGTCCATTCCTACTCCGTTAAACTTATAGCGGCTAAGATAGTGATCACCATAGACGTTTCCATGTATGAAGTTATATAATTCTTGAAGGCCAGTCTATAAATTTATGTTAAAATATTATAATATTGCAATTGTAAATAGTGTACCTCTTATTCCTGTTATGCTTTTTTATGATAATACAAAGGTATACAATGATAATGGGGACGGTCGGCGACATCCAGGAACAGGGACCGTAAAAAGATAACAAATTCACTTTCAATTCACAAGTGGCGTGTGGACGAATATATATTTCAGGTTTCAGAGAAAATCGACCACACGGTGCTTGACTTTTTTGGCGACACTTTTTACTGTGCTTTATTTTTTGATATTTTGTAGGTGGACCTACCACATTAACAAAAAAGTAAAAATTAGCTCTGATTCTGCTGCAGGTTCTCACTATACGACTCTGAAAACGAATATTTTTCGTAATTTTGATACTTTCCAGTTGTAGTCACGTTAGCCAATGTTACTGCTGACAACACAACTTTCCACCGTTGCCTATTAGGTCAGCATTGATGAATATTTCATGCTACATTTGGCTTAGTTTGGTGTCTGTAATGCTGATCCAGATCATTTTAAGTTGAAAATTTACACATTTTTTACGCTCAATTTTTAAGTTTTTGGCCCAAACAAGTATTTCAAAAGGCCGGGCCAGTCCATTTGATTGGCCAGTTGACACATTGCTTGGACTCAACTTTGGGTAGATGTCGCGTGTAAGCGTGCACGAGCACAAGATTTTACCCCCCACCCCTATTCTCCTATTTGCGCTATTTGCGCTATTATAGTGTCCAGCTCAAAAACGCCCCCCCACCGCCTCCCGCTATTTGCGCTATACACGCTACGAAAATTAGCGGTTATTTGATTCGGCCGCAGCCGAAAAATTTTTCCTCGAAAAATACTCTAGATGAATAGTAGGCACGAGTCTGAACCGTTTAGGTCTGAATGCGTTTAAACGTTTAACCGGTTTGGAACCGTTCAAACGTTTACTGGTTTAAAAAACGCAGTTTGCGAACCGTTAAACGGTTTAGCGAACGGTTAAACGCTTAAACATAAACATTTAAACGCTTACATGTACAATCGGTGAAACGTTTTATACGCGTTTAAACGCTTACTTGTTCAACGGTTTAAACGTTTAAACGTTTAAACGCGTTTAATTTTTTTTTTTTTTTTTTTTTTTTTTGGGTGGGGGGGGGGGGGTTGGGCGCGCGCGCGGGGCCCCCACGCCACTTGTTTACGCGTTTAATTGTTTAAACGCGTTTAAACGCTCACTTGTTTATATGTTTAAACGTTCAAACGCGTTTGCTCATCTGTAAGCGCGAGCGTTTAAACGTTTACAGATTTTTGTGAACGTGTCATTGCCTAGTGAATACCCAACTATTCATTTCATCTAGGCATTTATGCACATGATAGTACCAAAGTTAAAAATGAAAGGAAAGTATAGCTTAGCCGTTGTTGACACGTTTCTCACAGTTGTCTCTGTAGACCATACCCCTCCGTGATGTCGATGTTTTTACGATGAGAA
>JASANF010008447.1:0-20000 GCA_030248245.1 Trissonchulus sp. WLG1_4 | reverse complement strand
AGCAAGGAGATCAGTCAAACTGCTGAACCTCTACGTCCCCTCCTTTGCGCAAGGAGTGAGTTTGTCTGGACTGGGGATCATGATCTTGCGTTTCAGGCTGTTAAAGAAGCACTTGTCCAACCACCAATACTAACCCATTTTGATATAAACCTAGAAACTGTCCTTTTGACAGACGCCTCTCGAAAAAACGGGCTCGGTTTCGCCTTAACGCAGAAACACGGTGACCGGTGGCGTCTTGTAGAATGCGGCTCTAGGTTTTTAACAGAAACCGAATCTCGCTACGCCACTGTGGAGCTCGAAATGTTAGCTGTCGTTTGGGCAACTATCAAATGCCGTGTGTATCTGCAAGGATTACCTAGTTACACAGTCTTGGTGGACCATAAGCCTTTAGTCCCAATCTTGAACGACTATACAATGGCTGACCTAGACAATCCACGCTTATAGCGTCTGAAAGAAAGACTAGCAGGCTACGTTTTTGAAGCTGTCTGGCAAAAAGGCTAAGATCATCATGTAACGGACGCGTTGTCCCGTCACCCGGTCGATTTGCCATCGGATGATGATTCAAACTCAAGTCTGGAAATCAAGGTATTAAGCATTATCTCGTTGAACTTAGTGACCGCCGGTCTCCAGCCGGAGTTTTCGCTGGATCCTTTACTTGAAACATTGCAAGAGTCAGCTGCTAAATCCTTACCGAACCAGGAGCTGATAAAGGCAGTGGATACAGGCATCTATCCAAAAAATAGTGCTTATCTAGTTTCATTTGAGAAGCGAAAAGAGTCTCTCTGCGTGAGCGATGGATTAGTTCTACATAATCACCGCATCGTTGTACCTGACACAGCTATACGGGACATACTAAACCGGCTTCATGCATCACATCAGGGCATCGAGCGCACCAAAAGACGTGCCCGCAAATGTTTTTACTAGCCGAGCATGAATTCGGACATAACGAACCTAGTAAAGTCGTGTTCGAAATGTCAGGAAAACTTGAACTGTTTACCAAAGGAACCAATTCTGTCTGACACTCGACCTGAATGGGAATTTCAAGAAGTGGCCATAGACCTCTTCACATATGCCGGTCATCATTTCCTGGTCTATGTAGACAGGTTGTCGGGCTGGCCGGTACTGTACTCCTTTGGTAAACAAGAGCCTTCCACGAAGCTGGTAATTCGTGCAATCCGTGGCTTCTTTTCTGATCTTGGAGTATTGATGAAGTTAAGAAGTGACAACGGCCCTCAGTTTGCATCTTCTGAGTTCAAGCGTTTTCTGACCCGCTGGGGAGTCTGCCATGCACCTTCATCCCCTCATTATCTTCAATCCAATGGCCTGGCAGAGGCCTCAGTAAAGGCCATGAAAGCAATAGTGGCTAAAACAACCGCAAACGGGAACCTCGACGATGATGCGTATGTTGCGGCAATACTGGAATATCGCAACACACCAAGAGCTGACGGTGTGTCGCCAGCGGAGCTCGTAATGGGTCATACGCTTCGTTCGCACGTGCCAGCACACCATACGCTATTTGCCCCAATGTGGCAAGAGAAGTTGCAGCAGGCGGAACTGAAGTTTTTAGAAGGCAGACGCAATTACTTGGTAAAAACAGCCAGCGGAAGAACATATTGGCGAAATCGTCGTTTTCTTCGGCTCAACGAAGTGGTAGATGCAGATAATTAAGCCAGTCAACCCCATATGAACTCAACTGAATTACCGCGTCGAAGACACCGTATGAAGAAGCCTACTAACCGTTTCTCTCCAGACTGAAAAGGGGAGATGTAATATATCTTACTGTTAAGCATCTTAGTACTTGTAGGTTAGCTAGTCTCGATACAGTTAGTCTGTTCGTATCTGTCAATACATATGGTACCACTCGAGTCAAATCTTAACAAATACTGTACTGTGATTAAGTTTTACTTAATTTTTTGATGGTTTTTCTTGATTTAAGTTTTACTTTTAAGTTTTTGCCTTGCTTGATACGGGTGCAACCATGTTTATTATGTCTGGTCAATTATATGAAGCGCTAAAGCAAAAGCATCATTTCACTTCGGAAACAGCACCTATAGCACCGGAAAGGTAACGGCAGATAGCCAAAAGGTGCCCTATATAGCAGCAGTGTAGGGCAAGTTACATTTTCGTAACTATGTGCATGAGTATGAGTGCCAGGTAACAAAAAGTTGCCCTTATGCTCTCATTCTTGGTCTCAATTTTTTGGAGAAAAATGACTGGCACTTGCATTCAGGCGCCCATGCAGTTTTTGGTCCGTTTGGTAATGCCAATATGCTATCACCTTCTGATTTGAAAACTATATACAATATGATATATACTGTTTTGAACGATAAACTACTAAAGGGCATGTCGGTAATTCTGACTGAAGATGTTGAACTCTCTACGCTAGCAGAGCATTATATACCCTAAAATTCCAAAAACGGAAAAAACTGGTTGACATTTTCCAACCTACAGCTTGTTTTGTGAGCGTAGTGACGCACGAACAGCTGAAGGGCGACACCATTTACGCTAGTGCGTGCCCACAGTCACCGGCTGATAAAAATTATATACCCGAAACAGTTCTCATGGAAGGTAAACCGGAACTAACCGAAAAGTACAGTGTTCACTTACCCCCGGGTTTATTATATACTACGGAGCAAGTTTCGTGGGTACGTATATATAATACGTCAGAACTACCGATAACCCTAAAGAATAATTGTGAAATAGCAACGGCTCAAACATTCTAAGCCAAATTAGTGAATTGTTTGGAGTAGTTGTGTTTTGTTAGCCAGATTGCAGCTAATGCCGAATTACCGATAATGTGTACGTACTAGCCCACGTACGGCAAAAGTTAGCAGGCGAAGCTGAAATTTTAGTTCCTTCAGTTCGAGCTCACGATCGGATTAGGCAAACTATGCAAACTTTGCGGCAGTCGCCCAGCTTTAGCCCAACAATTTTCAACGAAAATTTACCTACGTACGTAAATAAGAATGCGAGCGTCAAAGTGCCACATACTGAGACATGTAATTTTGTATGTGAGAACCCATATACATATGTAGATAATTTTGAAGGAGGTTCCGCGGTCTCTCAATCAGTCAAAATTCCATCAAACGCGGCTACACCATATACTGGTGACCAAGAACTGATAGAGGGGTTGGATCTAGATCAAACAGATCTATCCCCCAAACCGAAGGAGTGCTTAATTCAACTAGGTATTAAGTACAAAAAGGTCTTCGCAGACCCAGAAAATATAGGTCGGTGCAAAACGGGGTATTATGCTATCCATACACAAGGGTCAGATTCAGTAATTTCCCCCCTTTTTGTGCAAACTTCGAGAATAAACCCGAAATCGAAAAAAACATATAAAATCTATGCTAGACTCTGGAGTTTGCAAGCCTTCTAACAGTTCTTGGTCATCACCGTGTATGCTAGTAGTCAAAAAGACCGGTACTACACGTTTCGTCGATTAAATGAAATCATCAAAACAAATTGCTACTTCTGTCCCAAAATTGATAAAATTTTAGACTCACTGAAAGACGGCAAACTTTTTTCCACCTTAGACTTGGCCTCGGAATATTGGCGAATAGGCAGGTAGAAATGTATCCTCCGCATTGGGAGAAAACTGCATTATCACTCATGGACTTGTTTCAAATGAATGTTATGCCTTTCGGCTTACCAAACGATCCAGCGACATTCCAAATTATTATAGAAAGTATAATAACTGAGTGCCCGGTGTATAAAAACGATGTTTTGGTACCTTCTTCCAATGAGGAGCATCATTTACGTATGCTTGAGTTAGTGTTTTAGCGATTAATTGTCAATGGCCTACGCCTAAAGTTGAACAAGTGTATGTTCGGTCGCAAAAAAGTGGAGTACCTAGGGCATATACGGCATAGCAGTTGATTCTAAGAAAGTAGAAGCAGTTTGCAGGTTCCCGGCTCCTACGAATATTTCTCAAATACGCTGTATTTTTGGACTTGCAAGTTATTACCGTTGCTTTATCGAAAATGTTAGCAAGGGAAGCTGCACTTCTAAATAAATTTCTGACAAAAAATACTCGGTTTGAACTTCAAAAAGTTGCGAGCAGGCGTTTCAAAAATTGTGCAAACTTTCAACTGAAGCTCCAGTACTAGCCTTCATAGGCTGGTTACTTAGATTTGTCCTTTGTGCCGGCGCTATTTATTCAGTTCTAAGTGCGGTATTGAAACAGGAATACGAAACGCAGCAGCGACCAATCGTAGCCTATTTAAAGCAAAAACGCGATTTTCAATTACCAATATTGAAAGTAGCGCGATAGTATAGGCTTGACGATATTTCCTTCACTACCTAGCCGAATTCACCAGTCATGGCTGATTAATTTTCATCAACCAGTGATTTACCTTTCTGTTTAAATATAATAACTGATTTTCATTGTAACTGGCACGGCCAAAACCAACTTGGTCCGTTTTTTCAACTACATTTGTCACTCCTGCTGCGTTTACTTTATTACGCGCTCAGTCAAAATATTCAAATCTATTAAATACTGCACAAAAAATTTTTTAGTAAGAGTAAGTAAATGTAGCTTTTTTGCTGAAAAACATTTTTCAATGTGCTCATACTGAACTAATGCTGAAATAACGACAGTTTTAAAATTTCGATTTCGTTTATTATTTATTGGTAGATGTCGCTTGTAAGCGTGCACGAGCACGAGATTTTACCCCCCCCCCCCCGCAACCACTAGGCGCTACAATGCGCCATTTGCGCTATTATAGTGTCCTGCTCAAACCCCCCCCCGCTATTTGCGCTATACACGCTACGGCAGGTACCCCCTCCCCCCCTTCCCCCCTTTCTTTCTTTCTTTCTTTCTTTCTTTCTTTCTTTCTTTCTTTCTTTTCTTTCTTTGTCTTTCTTTGCTTTCTCCGAGACATCTCAGAGCGTCGGTGGGACCTCCATGTGATAATGGTAGCACAAAAGGTTCATATTAGACTCTTTACTAACGAGCTATCCCAGCTCGGACCATATAAAAAAGTAATCAAAACGCAATTCGAGCTTTTCCATTTGTAAGTTATTTAGTAATTTTCAAGTAGCTTAGTTCCAATGTAACCTAATTACATTACATAACATATGATGCTATGAATATTATGCTCGTAGTGGAAAATTTTAGAGGGAATGAAATGTAAAAGTTATCGTATTAATATTACACTTAAACCTGTTAACACTTTACAGTGATGTTCGAGGTTATATATGTAGTTCGTCCTGAAACGGATTTGTTTGGGTGATTTGGGTTTCCAAAATCACCACTTTGACAATTTTGCACATTTTTCATGATATGTCACTTATATGGCTTAAAGGCAAAATTACACAAATACAAAATTACAAATTTCAAAATAACATTACTAGACTCAAGAAAATATAGACAGCTTTTGTTTAAGATATACTTAGTACACGGCGTTTGGTGGTTCTCTGCTGCGTTGCTACCTGCTTCTGGGCAACGAATTGTTTGGTGGCGCACAGGCCCGCAATGTGGATAATTCTCTTTACTGATATAGACTGACCGCTCATTGCTGAAACTATAAATCTCAACAAACATAAAAAACAATGGGATTACAAGTTTGAGCATTTTGTGTCTGAAGAAGCAAAAATAAAAACGTTTATTTTATTAGAAGTTCTTGAGCTGTGCACCATCATTATTCTTATTATTATGCAATTTCAAAAAAACAGACAGTTTAGGATTCCTAGTTTGTTCCGGTCCAGTTATTATTCGCTTTTAATAGTCTGCAAGCTGTACCGACACCTTTCAAGCAAAAATACAAGATACATCATACACCCCGTATCAGAATTGAATCTATTGTCAAACGCGTATTATACGTTTAAAATATGCATTTGAAAACGCTTACTTATTTTTAAAATTCTTATTTTTTGACAAATGACAAATGACATACAAATCTTTTTATTTTTTCTCCTTTTTTCATTTTCTTTTTTTTTTGCTTTTGCTTATTTCTTTTTTTTATTTTTCGTTTTCTTTTTTCTCTTTTCTTTTATCTTTTTTCTTTTTCTTTCTTTTTGTTTATTTTTCGCATATTTTTTTATTTTTATTTCAATTTTTACTTTTTAATTTTTATTTTTTGCGTATATTTTTATTTGCGTATTTTATATTTCTATATTCTATATCTATATTACACCCCACCCCCCCCCGCTATTTACCGAACATGACTTTCCATTTTTCGCACCTGGCGCCCACCCCCACTTCCCCCGGTTTTTGGGTTTCTAGGGCTTTCCATCCCTCGCTCCTATTAGTCAAAATTGTAGGCAATCACCCAACATGACTTTCCATTTTTCGCTCCTAGTGGTTACGCAAATGGAATCCCTAGTAGGGTAAGAAGATTCAGTGGGTAAGAAGATTCAGTAGGCGCCCACTCTCCCCGCCACCCCCCGGTGTTGGGCTTGTAGGGCTTTCCATCCCTCGCTCCTATCAGTCAAAATTGCAAGCAATCACGCAGTATGACTTTCCATTCTTCGCTCCTGCTGGTTAGGCCTAAGCCTAACACCAAGCCTAAGCCCGTGCCTAGTGCTAGGGAATAAAAAAGCACAAATATTTTCAATAAATTAACCATTAGCACAAAATAGCGCCTAAATAGCTCAAATAGCACCCTCAGGTGCTATAACCGCTATTTTTTTAGCCTACGAAAAAAATGCGCTTATAGCACTTTGATGCGCTATCGTTTTGCTATATGCGCTATTTATGCGCTATTTTCTTATATCGAAGTCCAGAACACAATCAAAAGTTCTAAAATACTTTTAAAATGCTTTTTGTTTATTGAGGGATCGTATCCGTCCTAAAAAGTACAAAAATTTTCAATAAGTTATCCAATAGCACAAAATAGGGCATAAATAGCGCAAATAGCACCCTCAGGTGCTACAAGCGCTATCCAAGATCAGCATCACTATTTAATGGGAAATTAACACAAACATCAATAGGCCAGCGTAGCTCAGTTGGTAGAGCGTTATGCCAGGAGCAATGGGTGGCTCAAATCCCCCCTGGATATTTTTCTGTAGAAGTTTCATCTGTTAAAAAGGACATAGAGCACTTTCGATAGCGCTTATAGCGCAAATAGCGCATATAGTACTCCCAAAAAGCGCTATAGCGCAAATAGCGCATATAGCACCTTCGATAGCGCAAATAGCGCATATAGCGCATAAAAAAGCGCTATAGCACAAAAAGTGCTATTTCAATTTCGCTTACACGCGTTCGTTGCCCTAAATTAAAAGGTGAATACGTGTTTTGAGTGAATATGGTGAATTAAGAAGAATTAATTATAGAAGTTTCATCCATATTTAAAAAAGGACATATAGCACTTTAGATAGCGCTTATAGGGCATTAGCACTCCGAAAAAGCGCTATGGCGCCAATAGCGCGTATAGCACCTTCGATAGCGCATATAGCGCATATAGCGCATATAGCACCTTCGATAGCGCAAATAGCGCATATAGCGCATAAAAAAGCGCTATAGCACAAAAAGTGCTATTTCAATTTCGCTTACACGCGTTCGTTGCCCTAAATTAAAAGGTGAATACGTGTTTTGAGTGAATATGGTGAATTAAGAAGAATTAATTATAGAAGTTTCATCCATATTTAAAAAAGGACATATAGCACTTTAGATAGCGCTTATAGGGCATTAGCACTCCGAAAAAGCGCTATGGCGCCAATAGCGCATATAGCACCTTCGATAGCGCATATAGCGTAAATAGCGCATATAGCACTCTCAAAAAGCGCTATAGCGCAAATAGCGCATATAGCACCTTCGATAGTGCATATAGTGCAAATAGCGCATATAGTACTCCCAAAAAGCGCTATAGCGCAAAAAACGCATATAGCAAATTCCATAGCGCTCATAGCGCATATAGCGCATAAAAGAGCGCTATAGCTCAAAAAGTGCTATTTCGATTTCGCTTACACGTGTTCGTTACCTTAAATTCAAAGGTGAATATGTGTGTTGAGTGAATATGGTGAATTAGGTGAATATGTGAATATGTGAAACATATAGTACGCTTTTAAAATGCACTCATTTTGTCACAGTTTCTAATTTTATAAATATAAGGCAATCGAATGCAGCTAATATATGAAATATCGACAAACATAAATTTCTAGTAAAATATCCGGGTTGTATGCTGTATCTTGTATTTTTTGCTTGAAAGGTTTTACGCCTTTATGGCGCGCACAGTTCGAAAAACAAAAAATAGCTGAACTGAAACAAATAGGTAATTATCAACTAAACAAAAAATCCATTTATATTATTAAACTGTCAGTTCTTTGGTAATTGCATAATAATAATAACAATGATAATGAAATACCTGCAATAAAATAACCATAATGGTTACAGCTGCTGGACTTGCACTAAATTAATTGTCTTCAATTTTACTTTTTCAGACACAAAATGCTCAAACTTTTACTCTCATTGTTTGTTTCGTTTGCCGACATTTATTGTTTCAGCAATGAACGGCCAGTGCTTATCAATACTGCGGACTATCCACATTGCCAGCCTGCGCGCTACCAGGAAATTCTTTGCCCAGCAGCAGGTAGCAATGCAGCTGAGAACCACCAAACGACGTAGCCTATACTAAAGTATATGTTAGGCAAAAGCGACATAAATCTTCTTGAGTTGAATCTCTTCACAAAATGCTCAAAATTTTACTCCAATTTCTATTACGTTTGTCAAGATCGATAGTTTCAGCAATGAGAGGCCCGGCGTTCTTTATGAAAGAGACTATCCATTTTGCACGTCTAGGCGCCACCAGCCAATTTTTTTGCAGGTAGCAATAAAACATACTGAAAGAACCACTATTCGTTTTTTGATACCGGGAGTTAAATATTATGTACATATAAATTTGAACAACCAATAAGTTTGAGGTTCAGACTTATACTTAAACTTAAAATTTGTAGCATATGGTGAGACAAAAATTGTGTGTATATATGCTCAAACATCACTCTGAAGTGTTTACAAGTGTTGTAAGATCCAGAAATGGGTGGTTCGAATCCCCCCTGGGTCATTCTGATGATGATGCTGTCGTTCTTTCGGTAAGAGTCCCCCCTCCCTTTCTTGACATGGCAAGGCCGCCACGACGAACCTTGGAATCTCCTGGTCGCAGAACTGAGTCAGGTAGCGTTTATGGGGTGTTGGGGGACATACCCCCTTGAGTGGCATGGGCAGAGTGGTGAGAGAGTATATGGAGGAATTATCTCCGCGGTAGCTTTGCAGTGGAGCCGCTCCTTGTCCCGGCTAGGAGTGAGAGCTTATCAGTCCCCGGCAGTGTTCGCAGAAGAAGATGAGGCTAGAAAAGGACCTCGCGACACTTGCCTTATAGAGAAGAGAAGAAAGAAGAAGAGAAGGTAATATAATAGGGACGGCTCCTGGCGCTCCTCCACCCCGGGTGCCCATGCCCCATAAAGATAAGTAGTAGTGCACACAGCACAGGGAAACTTCGGGTCGAAGTTTACTAGAAGGGGAGGGATGTGAAGTAAGATAGGCCCCCTAGAGTACTTAAAGGGATTTACGACAGCTCAACATCGGCCCAGTAGCTCAACGGTAGAACGCTGGTCTGCAGATCCAGAAATGGGTGGTTCGAATCCCCCCTGGGTCATTCTGATGATGATGCTGTCGTTCTTTCGGTAAGAGTCCCCCCTCCCTTTCTTGACATGGCAAGGCCGCCACGACGAACCTTGGAATCTCCTGGTCGCAGAACTGAGTCAGGTAGCGTTTATGGGGTGTTGGGGGACATACCCCCTTGAGTGGCATGGGCAGAGTGGTGAGAGAGTATATGGAGGAATTATCTCCGCGGTAGCTTTGCAGTGGAGCCGCTCCTTGTCCCGGCTAGGAGTGAGAGCTTATCAGTCCCCGGCAGTGTTCGCAGAAGAAGATGAGGCTAGAAAAGGACCTCGCGACACTTGCCTTATAGAGAAGAGAAGAAAGAAGAAGAGAAGGTAATATAATAGGGACGGCTCCTGGCGCTCCTCCACCCCGGGTGCCCATGCCCCATAAAGATAAGTAGTAGTGCACACAGCACAGGGAAACTTCGGGTCGAAGTTTACTAGAAGGGGAGGGATGTGAAGTAAGATAGGCCCCCTAGAGTACTTAAAGGGATTTACGACAGCTCAACATCGGCCCAGTAGCTCAACGGTAGAGCGCTGGTCTGCAGATCCAGAAATGGGTGGTTCGAATCCCCCCTGGGTCATTCTGATGATGATGCTGTCGTTCTTTCGGTAAGAGTCCCCCCTCCCTTTCTTGACATGGCAAGGCCGCCACGACGAACCTTGGAATCTCCTGGTCGCAGAACTGAGTCAGGTAGCGTTTATGGGGTGTTGGGGGACATACCCCCTTGAGTGGCATGGGCAGAGTGGTGAGAGAGTATATGGAGGAATTATCTCCGCGGTAGCTTTGCAGTGGAGCCGCTCCTTGTCCCGGCTAGGAGTGAGAGCTTATCAGTCCCCGGCAGTGTTCGCAGAAGAAGATGAGGCTAGAAAAGGACCTCGCGACACTTGCCTTATAGAGAAGAGAAGAAAGAAGAAGAGAAGGTAATATAATAGGGACGGCTCCTGGCGCTCCTCCACCCCGGGTGCCCATGCCCCATATAGATAAGTAGTAGTGCACACAGCACAGGGAAACTTCGGGTCGAAGTTTACTAGAAGGGGAGGGATGTGAAGTAAGATAGGCCCCCTAGAGTACTTAAAGGGATTTACGACAGCTCAACATCGGCCCAGTAGCTCAACGGTAGAGCGCTGGTCTGTAGATCCAGAGATGGGTGGTTCGAATCCCCCCTGGGTCATTCTGATGATGATGCTGTCGTTCTTTCGGTAAGAGTCCCCCCTCCCTTTCTTGACAATATTATTCCGTCAATTTTTAAAAATCAGTCCTTATGAAATTCCGCGGTAAAAATGTTTAATTTTGCACTGTTTGAGGTAAAATTCAAATTCATAACTTGTGAACTGATGCTTATAATTGTCTATGACCAACTCGGCCGGCAATTGAGACAAACAGTTGGTGACAAGACAAACAATCTTTGCGGTAGTGTTTAATTCTGAAGTAAAATGCAAGCATACTTGGTATACTAGAAGTTCAAGTTGTTCCACTAGTCTGCCAAAAAAAATTGTCACGACTAACTAGAAGCGGAGTTACAGGTCAAGGTCACTGTTAGTCCTTTAGTCACCCTTTATATTGACCTGTAAGATCATGACTGGCCGTTTTGCTCAACTTCTTAAAAAATGCGCGTAACTTTTTCGTTCATACTTAGTAATTTGTTGGACAAGAAGAAAAGGGCTTTTCCCTCAGACAGCACAAATTCACATGGAAACACCAGAGCAAAACCATTTTTCCGTGTCTAATAAGGCTATAAAAAAGGAGAAAAATCAAGAAAGGTGTCGCTCGGATGAACCAGCGAGAACGTGTCTGGGAAAAAAAGAGCGAAAATCAGGGAATTTTTAAAATCCTCAGGGGTATCTCGGAAAATACTTAACGGATCCAACTGAAATTTTGGCAGCGCTTAGGCAGAGCATACTCGCACAAAAATTTGAATAAAAACAGTAAAAATTTTAGTAGCACCAAATATTAATATTCTAGGGTTTTGCGCTATCGCTCCAACCCTGATAGGCTATGACGTGACAAACTGTATTGTGTAACTCCTTGGACGATGTACCCTATGCTACAAATGCGCTGTACAAGTTCATCTGCACGCTCCAGCGTGCGTACAAGTACTTGTACGCACGCTGCATCGTGCGTACAGCACTTGTACGACACGCTAAATACTTAAAACCTCAGAAACCCGGGAATCGAACCAACGCCAAAAAAACAAATAAAATTATAATTCCAGACATCTTACCTACTGAGCCACCACTGCTCACAGTCACTGGACTAAAAGTTGTCTAATCAAGAAAACTGTGCACATGTAATCATGGTGTTCAAGCTAATTAATGTATGTATTTGTGGCATAAAAATATCAAACAAGGCATTTAGCCTTACAAGCCTTACAATCTGTAATAGTCTGTAGCTTGATAAAATTATGCAGTAATTTCTTACGTAAATAAGTTACTTATTAGTTAGTTATTTTGTACAAACACCAGTTTTAGCACCGGTTTTAGCACCACAAGCACCAGTTTTAGCAGTGTTAGCCGATGGAGCTGTGGCCTAGTGGTTAAGGCATCTGACTACAGATCAGAAGTATGTGGATTCGATTCCCAACAGCTCTGACTTGCAATTTCTTTAATTGAATTTTTAAGTCATATTTAGATTTTAAGTCGTCATACAAGTACTTTATAGCACGATCGAGCTTGTTTTCATACATCTGAATTAGAGGCCTGCATCACGGCCCGCGGCCCGGCCCGGCCCGGCCCGGCCCGGCCCGCGGGCCGGGCCGGGCCGGGCCTGGCTCAATAGCCAACGGGCCGGGCCGGGCCGCGGGCCGAAAGCTGACGGGCCGGGCCGGGCCACGGGCCTGACTTCGCGGACAAATAATTTCTGATACGTCTCCAGTTGACGAAATTGAGCCTAAAAATCAAAAAATTCTCTATGTTTTGCTGGGGGCTGCCGCCCCCAGACCCCTGCGACTCTGTGGGTTAATATTCCTTGTTATTATTTTTCAGCAAAGCTAATGCATGTACACACGAGTACATTATGCTGCATCTACTGGTGTGACGTTCCCACTTCCCACCTTTTGTTTTAATTTTTCTGAGATGCGTCTCCAGTTGACCAAATTCAGTCTAAAAATTGAAAAAATCTCCAATTTTATCTCTATGGGCTGCCGCCCCCAGACCCGTACGGCCTGCAACTTGGTTGCTTAGTGGTCTTGTGTTTCTAATGCTAAAGTGTTAAAATTGCTAAAAAGTGCATTTTAACCCATTACAAAGAAATGGTAAGGTCATTCCCCCACATTTTTTCTGGGTACGCCATTGGTACGAGTAACACTATTTGAAAATGCAATATGAGGAGTCTACGGACAACTGACCTTTTTTCCTGCCAACGGGCCGGGCCGGGCCGGGCCGACAGACGACTCTGAACGGGCCGGGCCGGGCCGGGCCTGAAAATGGTCCTAACGGGCCGGGCCGGGCCGGGCCGACGACGGAAGGCAACGGGCCGGGCCGGGCCACGGGCCGAAAAAATAGGCCCGTGCAGGCCTCTAATCTGAATGCGCGCGTGCAGGAAAACCCTCGTGCGTGGCACTCAGCGTTTTCCTCGCACAGCGTGCATACAAATACATGAGAGCACGCTCGACCGTGCTACAAAGTATACTTGTATATATGCCCAAACAAAATCACCGTAAAGTGTTTACAAGACTGTAACAAAAACACTGAAATAATAATAATAATAATTTTATTTAAAGTCGACAATAACACGAGCATGACTCATTTACGTACTCCACTAAAATTTTGAAATACGTGATGACTATGTAACAGTTTTATATTTTTCCTGGTTCAAACATTACTTAATTGTTGAAGGCAAAGACATGGTATGAGGAAACAAGAAAACCACCACCTGATTAATTTCGGCGCTGTTTATTATGACGCCGAGAACGCTAAATCCATACAGTTCGAAGTCCTGTAGGCCCACAACTTCCCCTTAACACAAAAACACACTCTTCTTTTTAACCGCATAATCTTAATCTTAACTTTTACTTAAAGTTTGGAGATCAAATAATCAGAGTCTATTATTTAACAAAAAACTATTGTTTTAGAATTTGTAGATATCAGTTTGTGGATCAAGAAGATTGTCGTAAAAAAAGCACGGCCAGACTTGCCTAATTCACAGTATTTATCGTGCTGTGATAGTAACTACTCGCCATGTGAGTTCGAATCCTATTTGGTATATCCAGATCAGATTCACAACAATGAACGGACTGCTTACAAATACTCTGGAGTTGTGGAATCCGATTGCGTATATTCTTATCTTAAAGCCAACCGCCGGGTTAAGTTCAATTCATTTTCATTCTTTAGCAACATTTTTTACTACAGCTGGCTAGTGTGTTAGAGAACTACCTTGAAGATTCTCAACTTTAGACGAAAAAGTTTATTTTTAGCAAACGATCGAGTGTTGTAAATGAGAAATAAGGCCTATGAGACTCGGGGGCTGTGATGTAGTGGTAGCATGCTTGACTTCGAAGGAAGCGGCCCGGGTTCGATTCCCGGTGCCTACATTTCTTTCATTCTTTCTAAATTGGGGCATCCTCTTTCTATTCAACACGAGTGCCTGCAGCCCTATGTTGAGAATAACAATCAGCTGTTTAAGCTGTGCAGCAGGTTGCTCTGCATCAGTTTCAATTCAATACATTATGTATCGGCGTTTTAAGGAGGCGGGGTACCCGGAAAAAAACCGACGTTAAAAACAAACAGAATTGAAGGCGAAGCCCCAGTGTGATTTAGATTTTACATTAATCTCCTATAAATTATAACAACGAGTTACAAAAAATGGGCGTAAATGGCAACATTTTTTAAAAAGTTCACTAGTGTGTCCCAATTGTAAATATAACTACATAATCCTAAAGCTAAATTTTTTTGTCCACCGCCATGCTTACGACCCGAAACAATTTTGGTTACGGGACCTTCACAGGAACATGAGTGTCGACATCGGATAGAAGATAGTGCTGATATGCACTGATAATCGGAGAATAGAAACGTATTCATTTAAAAATTAATTCTAATTTTATGGTCCACATACATAACATGCACGTTTGCATGACATCATTAATCATCCCTTATTTCTGCTCTAACATCTTGTTCATTACGTGTGATACAAATCTACGTGGAATTTGAAAGAATTAACAGCCCGGTTAGCTCAGTTGGTAGTGGTGCGTCCACTACCGAGCATCTAATTAATGATCAGAATGTCGGTGGTTCGATTCCGCCCAAGAGCTGGATGTTTTGCACTGTGCTGTAGTTTGAAATCATGCTAGTTCCGTCGAGTTGCAGAACTGAGAGGTACCTGCCCTTCTAGTGTTAATTTACACTAGAAATTCGACCTACCCAGATTAACGTAGGACTCTCAGATTCTGAATATAGTATATACGCGCTGGGCCGCGTAAAAAGCCGACACAATACGGTAGCTTGGAATAATTTCAAAAATGTAATAATAAAAACTAAACTAATTTTCATCGTAAAACATCAACATCAAAAAGGGGGGATGGTACAGCAGATACAGCTGTGAGAAATCTGTTAACAATTAAGCTACCTATTCTTTTCATTTCTACCTGACGTACTATGATACGATTTTATACATATAGATACATATAGGGGTAGGGGGGTACCTATCCAGTATTCACCACCATCTCAGGACGGTCGGTACCCCCCTTTTCGACAACTGGCACCCTCCTTTGTTTTTCTTTCATAAAGAAGTATATGAGGAATAAGAAATACAATCTTTAGAATTGCAATATTGTAATTTTAAGACTATTTTTAGACTCACATTAAAGAAACACATACTTTCACACATGGAAGTGTCTATGCTGATCACTACCTAAGCCGCTATAAGTTCAACGCTGTACGGATGCACACGATGATCGGTCGCATATCTATTTATGAAAGCGATGCGCCAAGTCATACTTCGGACTGTCTTGCATCTTTTGACATAAACGTTGCTATAAATCCTGCGGATCGTGACACAAGAGAACAAACTCTAAGAACATTTTTTGGGGAAAGGTACTCAGAGCACTGCTATGTAGAAGTCCAAGTTATGCACACATGTGCGGTGTCAGAGAATGAGTGGCGCGGGGAAACGATGAGACGCAGAAATGTTGTTCCCTCAAATCGAAAACGACGCTACCAAAGCGGAATTAGGAAGAAAACAAAACGACACAGGACAAATAAATACCGGAGTCCATTTGGTCAACGCGGCATCAAACCTGGACGCACAATTAGAAAAAGAAACTACAGCAACAGAAAGGCAAAAAACAAATTTTTCAGAAACAGGAAACGGTACAAGCGGATATCAAGAACCCCGCAATCGGGATGGAGCAACTGTTAGAGAATGACACTAAACTGGTATTAAACTATGCAAAACGCAAATAAATAAAATTTAGTGAAACTAATTTGGTCTGTAAGAAATTTTCAGAAATTTAGTATTCTTAATTTATTTCAAAAGTTATTTCAAAGCTTTTTGGTTGCCAATTATGGTTGACAAAATTTAAAATAAAATCCTAGTGATAGATAAAGTGAGACTCGATTTTCACTAGTTATGTATTACGGCAAAAACCATAACCTCAACTTGGACTGTGGACTAGCCTTATAAGAAAACGCAGGGTTTGGTCAAACAGCATTTATTTCTCAATATAGTCCCCTCCAGAGATGCACGGGGTGAATCGGCGAGGGGGGTGCCCCGATCCCTGGCGGAAGGGGGGGTGGTCCGTAGCTCTGGCCATTTTTCGGCGACAGCCGAAAATTTTGAAATTTTTTCGATTTTCAACTCATCTTGTGGGGTACTTCTTTCGCCGCAGGCGAGAAATTTTTGCAATTTCTCCTCGCTTTCGGCGCTTTCTTCTACAAGCGATTAAAGAAGTACGCAAATGTTCCTGTGGAGGGGTGCCGACCCCCCTAGGGGGGGGGGTAAATACCCCCTACCCCCCCCCCTATGTCGTCTGGAGCTTGCCCTTGAACTTACAATAACTCGATCCAGCCCGATATCGCTAAAAACAACTATTGGGCTTCTCACTATACTTCTAAAAGGGGAACAGCAAATCACTAACTGGTGGCAGCGGGCGGGCCCCGGGCCGACCGGGCCGGCCGGGCAGACCGGGCCGACCGGGCCGGCCGGGCCGCTGGGTGAAGCTTTGACCTCGAACCAACCAAATGAAGTTATACATCTACGTAATGGAAGACGCTAACAAACCCCCGTAGAGCAACTGGTCTTCACGGCGACTAGCGAGCATTGCCTTCAGGTTTAATCTTGATGTCTTAAAGTGTTTGTGAGCGGGAGTTAAAACTAACCATACTTAGCTTAGGCTTAAACTAATTTGACTCAAATGTGCTCCGAACAATGTGAAGATTAGTGCAGTTGAAGCCTTTTGTAAACGCCCAAGCTGAGACTTGAGTTTATTGATTTCATAAGGATGGTGCACACCACACGCCCATCTACAACAAAACTGATACCGGTTTCAGCCTTTGTTAGCGTTTAGTTTGAGCGTCGACGCTTAACATCAATTTCTTACAGTTGAAACGTCAGTTGAAACACAAAAGTAATTCTGGGATCTTTATGTCCTAAGCTGACCGCCGCTGTCACACTAAAACTATTGAACGTGAGATATAGAAAGTCATGCTATTCATTTATTCATTCCACAGTAAGCGAGGCCCAGAGCTCGCGCTAACTCATCAATGCAACAGCTGGAGAATAACACTGCTACTTTGAGTGACAGCTTTGTGTTTGTAATTTAAAGGTTACAGCTGTATGTAAATTATTAGTGTACTACAGTCGTTCTCGGATTTTAGCAGGCTTTGTGACTGATCAAGACAACAAGGTCCCATCGGGCCGACCGGGCCGCCCCGGGCCTGATTCCCGGCAAACAGCGGGCCGGTTCGGGCCGACCGGGCTGCAACTGCAACGGCCTGGGCCGGCCCGGGGCCGGCCCGCTGCCACGCGGCCCGGGGCCGGTGTCGGGCCGGCGGGCCGATGCCGGGTCCGGGCGTGGTCAGGATGGGCGCCGGCCCAGGGCCGGCCCGGGGCCCTGACTCGGCGGTTAGCGGCCGATCTCTAATTCAAGAATGTTGGGTGTGTTTACTGTTTGGTATCTTGTAACTGTTTGCGTAAAAAGTTTTGTGCCCTGTGCCTATCATGCGCAGTTCGGAAAACAAAAAATAACTGAACTGAAACAAAGGAAGCAATTATCAATTGAAAAAGCATCCACTTTAGACTAATTAAATTGTCAGCATTATTGGAAATCGATAATGTTTCACAGCCCAAATGATTGCAATAAAAACCGTCTTTAATTTTGCTTCATCAGACACAAAATGCTTAAACTTTTTACCCTGTTGTTTATTACGTTTGCTGAAATTGACAGTTTTAGTAATGAGCAATCAGTCGTTATCCAAAAATCGGACTATCCACTTTGCAGGCCTGTGCGTCATAGTCCAATTTTTTGCCCCGAAGCAGGTAAAAGGTGAAAAAGGTTAAAAAATACTTGCTGGAATAACATCCACTAATTTCCAAATCCACATCAAATGAGTCAGTAAAACTATATCAGTTTCATAATGTCTAAATTTTACGCAACCGCTCCAAATCAAAATACTCCATTCTGATCTAAAAATGATAAACAACCAAGACAAACATAGACGGTTGTACAAACATATTCTAGAGTATACTTTCTAGATGTAAAAAAAGCTTTAGTTGGTCGAACAACCCAACGTTAATCTGGTAGTCTGGCAGAATTCTTTCGTACCGACGAACCGTTTCGGGTTCCCAACGCTGACAAGCCTGCATCTGTAGTCCGTTTCAATAATTTCGCAGGCCCACAGGCAAATTTGCTGACCTGTGACCTGTGGCCCGTGAATTGGGGTTTCAATATGTTTTTAAGCTGCGGCTGTGATGACTTACAGGCCACAAGTCCACAGAAAAACACTCGTATGTGACGCATACAATGTGACAGCATGCACAACTTGCCTAAGAACACGCGCAGTTACGCTGCCATTGGTCATCTCGGCTAGAATTTGATATCTTCTGCAGCTATTAAAATGCTACTTAACTTTTATTCATTGTTTCTTTTCAGTTTTAGTGCTAAACTTGCACAACGTTCTGAAAGTATATAAAGATATATAAAATTATGCAATTTTCAAAAATTCTCTTCAGCTAAAATTTTTCACAAATAAGGTTTTTAAATTGAAGAACCTGTAAATCAAATAAATTCAAAAATCAACATTAAGCTGATCAGATTTTAGTGCTAAATGGCAGGACAAAAAACTCTCACAGGCCACCCATTGACCTGTAAAAAAACGCCACAATAGTGAGCTCGCTCACAGGCACAATTTTTTATTGAAACCGAACAGCCTGTGTGCGATTTGTGGCTGTTCGAAATTCTGCCTGTGCCTGTGGCCAGTGGCCTGTGAGCTGTGGCCTGTGCCAGTGAGACATTGAAACAGAATTCACAGGCACAGGCTCACAGGCCCACAAATGTGTGGGCCTGTGAGTGTATTGAAACGGGCTACTGGGGCACAATTTTACGTTTAGTTAATTATGATTCCGCCTAAAGGCGGAATTATTAGAATCATACCGTTGTATGAAATGCATGCAAGACACTTTTGTAAGTAATACATTGCCATATGTTTTTCAATTTGCTAACTTATAGAAGTAAGCCTGTTAAACCGTGGGGGGCATGAAGCAACCCTTCTTCAATGATGAGGGGTGTAGCGGTCAGTGCCATTGCCTGATAAATCTAGAGCCTGTCAGCTAGAGTGTTCAAATTTTAGTGCTGCTATTACTTTGTATCTGAGTTTCACGAAACATTTTTCTTCATGTTGGAAGTCAATATGACTGTTTACGAATAAATCTTACTCCTTTTAGGAATCTATTTATTTTTATTTGACTAGTTACTGTCAAACTGGTGTGATTTTGGAGTTTTCACAAAAAAATTGTCATAAATGCGATACATACTGGAATAAAGTTGACGATCTGCCAAACATCTCTATCTCTAATAGGAAAATGCTAACGAAGTACGATTTGCCAATACGGTAAATTAATGCATGTTGTGTGAAGCATTTCATGTGAAAAAAATTATCGTCAACAAAAGTGCTTGTTTAACAAAAAACTACGTATTTAGATGCTGTAGATATCAATCTGTGGATCAAGAAGATAGTTGTCAGAAAGGCACATCCAGGCGTGCATAGTTTCGAATATTTATCGTGCTGTGATGAAGACCACTCCGCATGTGAGTTCGAAACTTATTTCATTTATCCAGATCAGATGGAGCGAGACGAACGGACTGCTTACAAATACGCCGGAAGAGTCGAATCCCAATGCGAGTTTTACGATGGACACCGCGAACACAGGGTTAAGTTAAAATCTCCTCATGTACAATACAAGTATT
>JASANF010008446.1:0-13294 GCA_030248245.1 Trissonchulus sp. WLG1_4 | reverse complement strand
CAGATTCCTTCGTCTAGTCATTGCTTTTACTATCCGGACGACCGCGCGTAGCCGTAGACCAAGCCAATAAGCCATACGCCATACCTAAATGGGTATGATAACCAGCATATGTACCTACTACCTGAACCAGCATGGAATCAGTCATGGAATCGTAGTTCGGACGGGGTTTAGCCTAGTTTTGACCAGACTAGAAGGGGTGGGCCGGTAAGGGTGTACAAGCATCAGCATATACCGGAACGTAAGTCAAATTTCCGAAGAACGGACATACGGATGAAGGGCAAACGGGCACACGGCACTACGGCAAAACTCTAAACAGACGAAAGTATTGACCAACCGTTCTGCCGTTCAGTTTGTTCAGACCGTTAGTCCCGAACACACAGAAGTCTGAAACGATTCCCATTCTCTCTTTTTTAGATAAACCGACTTCACTCATTTAACAAGCTGAGACAAAAAGAACTTTACTGATCCCAAAGGGGCTTTCCGCCTGAAACCTTACGAATTACCTACGATGACCGGTTACACTCCAGCCTCAAAACCGATTAGATACAAACTCTTGGCGGCCGATCCTCTCCACATCACTACTTTACGTATTAAGTGCTTCTGAAATTTCGTATCCTATCCACACCCCAGAAAAAAGCTCTTGTTGATATTCTCCATAGCTACTTGCTATTAGGGCAAAAAAGTTAAACTTTAACTTTAACTATAATTAAAAAAGTTAGGGGTCATACTTTAACTTTAACTACAAAAAAGTTAGTGGCCTTACTTTAACTGTAACTTTACTTAAATTAAAACACCCTTACTTTAACTTTAACATTTAAGTTATTTAAAAAAGTTATATAAAAGTCATTGATTTTTAGCTTACTTTAACTTAAATTAGCACCGGAGCCTTACTTTAACTGTAACTTTAACTTAAATTGAAGCCATGGCTTTACTTTAACTAAAATGAAAATGGTCTAACTTTTTTGCCCTACTTGCTATACTTACGAAAAATATCCACATACCAAAATTTATTTACTCACAAAAATCAACATGATTACGAACAAACACCGATACCAGTCACTAACAGAGCAACAACGAGTAGAATCTTAAACATTCAATCACAAAACAATAACAGATGCGGTTCATAGGATTTGGTTCATAATTGCCTGTTAACTTCTCACTCAACCAATTTTCACTATATATTGAATAAAATATCTAGTGGAATGCATAAAAACATGGCTATGTTAGTTAACAGTTTCGATAGCTATATATCAATTTTAGCCACTATTACAGTGCTCTCCTACTAACCAGTATAATATTAGTAGTAATTCAAAAGCCAATTATGAACCAAACAAAGCATCAAAAAATTACGTTACAATCCTACTATAATACTCCTAGTTCATTCATAAACCCATGGCTTAATGGCGCTTTCCCAGTCATTCAACTCGTCATCCTTGAACCAGAGCGCGATCTCTCGTTTGGCAGTCTCTACGCTGTCGCTGCCGTGCACCACATTTCGTCCCACATCGATGCTGTAGTCTCCGCGAATGCTGCCGGGGGCCGAGGCCAGGGGGTTGGTCTGACCCAGCATCGTGCGGGCTGTCTTCACCACGTCTTTGCCCTGAAATCCGCACAGTTATCAGTCAAAAGTCAGTCATCACACAGAGCCCGTATGGGCGTGAGGGGGTTTTTCACCCCCCCCCCCAAGATGGCAAGCTCAGCTCACCTATATACGCTCATCAGATATACGCCTGCTTGTTTGAATCGACTGTACTTATCAGCTCAAAAAGGTTCTGGTCCTTTGACTGTTCTTTGCACACGGACAAGCACAGATGTACATGGCGGCGGCAAGCCCCCCCACCCAGATTTTAGATTCCGGAACAAACCCCCCGCCATTAAATTTCACCAACCGGTCAACGTAACAAGCCCCCCTTCATGCTAAACACAGGTGCCCAAAACTCCAACTTTGCCCCGAATGGCTGTAAAATGTTTCAAAAATCGAAAAATTGCAAAAACTAAATTTTGCTAAAAAATACACGTTTTGAGGGAAAATTGAAATTCTGGTTTTTTTGTGGAGTTCAAGTCTCCCAAATAGCAAGACAAGCCCCCATCCAACTTTCAAAAAATCCGGGACAATGACTATTCCCCCAGAAATACCATAAAAACCAAGTTTTACATACAATGTCTCATACATTGTTTCGTATTAGCATAGTATGTCCATTCTTGCGCGGCCGCCTCAGTGGCCGTGCATACTTGATTCAGTCAATGCACTGAAACTAAATGCATGTAAATCATGCATAATTTCAGTGCATCGAACTGAAGGGAGCAGTGATATGTGACACACAGCGGCTGAAGATGACGTACATGGGCTGTGTGTGCGCTTGTGTGACTACGCCCACGCGTGTGTGTGTGTATAAGATGCTGTTGTTGCGGTTTGGCATATTGATTGAGCAATGTCATTCCAACATTGTTACTGGCGAAGAAATAGCAATGAACGTCGCAGCGGCAAGAAGAACGTGACCATCGATCTTCGATTGTTGTAATTGTCGTAGAGAAGCTGATCCAGATAGTGCACACTGGTGAATAGTGTTCGCAAACCGGGTCTGGTTGACCTTTAATCATGCGTGAAATGGATTTTGTGACCTGCGGGTTGTTTCTATGCAGGTTAAATCCGGGCAAAAATTTTGCAAGTAAAACGCATATTTAGATTTCGACAAAATTTTGCTTCTCAGTTCAAGTTTTCAGAAAATTTTGTACACCAATTGAACTATATACTTTGTGAAGTCAAAAATTGACATGTAAAAATTGCGAAGTGACAAATATAGGTGCAGAAAGATATCAGCTTCACTTCTCGTCGTCAGCCGTATCAGCATCAGGTCTGGTTGGACAAGAAAATTTTGACCCGTTCACTATTTATATAACTACCAAAAAACGGTGTTCATATTCTGCCAGCACCGCAGTGCAGTGTCCAGTAGCATTGATACCGTATTGCACTGGTTTTAAAAATTTAGAGTTTGCCGCGCTATATTTTACAGATACGGTAAAATAATACTGACCGTCGTCGTGTCAAAAAATGTATATGCTCGTCAACAAAAGTGCTTGTTTGGATTTTATGCTGATAATTGTCTGTTTTTTCTCTTTTGGTAACATCTTTTGGTAATAAATCAATCAATCAATCAAAGTCCTCACTCACCCAGCCCCCCCCCCGAATCCAACTCACCTCCCAGACCATGGGTACAACGGGCCCGGAGCCCATGTATTTGACCAGCCCGGCAAAGAAAGGTTTGTCCGACAGGTCCTTGTAGTGTTCCTTGAGCAAGCCCTCCGAGGCGTGCATCATTTTCATGGCCACCAGTTTGTAGCCTCGCTGCTCAAATCGCTGAATGATGGCCCCCACCAGGCCTCGCTGCACAGCGTCTGGCTTGATGGCCAAAAAAGTGCGCTCTTTGTTGTCTGCCATTGTGTCTGAAAGGAGGCGGAGCAGAAATAAAGCACCTTATCAATCAATTATCATCACTCTAACCGGCACAAAGTCTGACCAAAAAATGCTGAACTCTGAGATGGAAAGAAACATGTGATTTTATTACGAAAAAAAACTTAATTTATTCATCAATTATAATATGCAAATCGGTGATGGTTTTTCCGGTTCATTCACAGCTTTAAGTTCAGCTTGCTAATATCCAGACGGTCTATACCTTAGTATGCATCCGGGGTTAACTAACATTCAAAGCTAAAGTCTGACCAGAAAATGGTGGACCCCAATACAATTAGAAACAAGCGATTTCATTACGAAAAGAACTTGTACCCAGCATCAAGAGTATAGCAGGCGGGGAAAAAAACCCACCCCATTTTTTGGGGAAAAAAACCCACCCCGGTTCCGGAACTTGGGTATGTGGTACAGGTCTAAAAATTTGCCAGCGTTAGTACAGTACCTGTAGGCAAACGTATATAAGCGGTATCCAAACGGGGTCTCGTTGGTACTTTTTATGAGTCAAAAATTTTGACCCCCCATTTTTGACTCGAGATGGCTCCAAGGGAGGTGAATTTTGGAGTCTCATTTCTCAGCACTAAGAGATGCGAGCTCAAATGTAAAAACACTTTTACAGAGGACTACCCTTCCATGACCGCAGTGGCAGGTCCCTCCTTCTTTCGTACGAGGGGGGGCATGACCGAAATTAGACGGGGTAAAAAAAACCCATGTTGGGGAAAAAACCCACTTTTTGAAAATGGTCTGGTGATGTCCAAAAACCTAGTAGCTACTCCAAAAGACTCATGGTAGTGCAAAAAAACGTTTATTGTTAGCACAAATGCGCATACTGACACTTTCTTGATCGAATTCTGGAATACGGGCCCAATAGTCGGACTTTGTCATTTTGAGGTCCCTTTGGAGCGGAAAGTAGTATTATCTGGTACTATTGCCAGTTTTTTGTATGTTTTTAATTATAACCTGTTAATTTCTCTTGTATAAACGCCAAATAACCGAATGAAAGTAAAATATCCCCGTCACGACCAGTCACACCCACTTACGGTACCCTCCATGGAGGGTCGATGGCGTAAAAAGTAGCCATAAAGTGCAGATTTTGCATGTATTTGAAACGTAATAGCAACTTTTTAGTTGTTTTCAACGTTTTTAGGCGAAATTAAGGTGTTTTGTTTTCAAATCTGAAAATTCAAAATTTTATAATGGGCTGCGAAGGGCCGTTTTCAAACTTGTCTACCTGAGGCCCCATAGCAAATCTGCGTATAGTTTTGGCATCAGGGGCGTCTACTACTCCTAATACGTGCCATAGCGTTGAAAAACTACCGCTAACACACTTTTCGGGTGATTTATGGGGTGGGTTTTTTTCCCCCACATGGGTTTTTTTCCCCCAAATGGGGTTTTTTCCCCGGCAAGTTTTTGGCTTCCCGCCGAAAAATGGTAAGAGATAGCGAAATGAAACCGGTGCCAGCATTTAGAGCAAGGTTAGGCCTACGACAGTTTTTTTTGGTTTCCCGTGAAAACGTATAGTCTATGAGTTACATTACGAAATATGAAAATGCGGGTTTTTTCCCCCGCCTGCTATACAGCGAGTAGTCACGAAAATCGAGCTACCTGTTTCGTCTCGGGGTTCAGCAATTTCTGGTCAGACTTTAGACGAGTTTACCTAGTTTAATCTGGCCAAACGAGTTACCAATTATGTTACAAAATGTTCAGGGCCGCACTATAAAGCCCGGTTCATACAACTTGTGCTTATTGTTTTGGCCTTAAGCGATTGCTAAACAACTTGTAACAGTTTTTTGCATAACCGAGTTGAGGTCAGTTCAGTTCCTGAGCCAAAAAATGACTAAAATGATTGTGACAACTTGTCACAGCATTCATCTGAAATTTGTCCTTGTCCCTGTTCCTAAGTCCTTATGGACAAACCGGGCTCATCGGATATTAAGGGGGCGCTCCGGGAATCAAGGATTTGGACTATATTTTTTGAAAACAGCAAAAATGACCTGTCATTCTTGAACAAAAGTTGTCCAGAATGCTATTTCGAATGTTTTGACATGTAGATCTCCATAACAAAAAATTTGGAAAAATTAGACAATTTACTGCTTTTATTCAACTTTCAAACAAATTCAGCAAATAAGCCAGTGCATCAACGATTCTCGAGCTATTTTAAAAACCTTTGATACCGAGTTAATATTGGTTTTAGTTTAAAATTAAAACAATTTTATTGCGTTTTGTGCAAAAAATTTGCAAAAAAAACTATTGTTAGAAGCATCAGACTCAAATAAAAATAGTGTGAATACAAAACGAATTTTTCGGCATTCGATTACAAATTACTGGTACGATGTTTTTCTCCAAAATTTTGCATAATAGTAGCCTTTAGCTCTGCGCAGTTGAACAAATTTTTATTTTTTAAAAATTTACTTTGGAAATTTTTTATTTGATTTTTACTGTTCAGAGCTCGACTTCAAAAACACATAATGGCAATTTGTTTCAAAACCTAGTAAGATTGCTAAAAACCAAAATAACGTTCAACTAGAGAAGCACAAAACCTACACGTTGACATTAATTTATGATTATTCGTAAAGTTTGAGCAAAGTTATCGTTTGCCGAAAATTTGCTCACGTTTGGTGTTCTGAGAGTCACGTGACATGATCACGTGATCTGAAACTTTGCCGCAAGCGTTCTTTCATACCATACTACGTATTTGTGTGGTAAAGTTTTACTTATTGTACCTTTTTTTATAAGTTCAGAGGTAACCCCCGATTCCCGGAGCGCCCCCTTAAGAGCAACTCCTGCACCTAATTAGGCAACTTAATTTCAGACAGGCTGATCGAATCGAAAATTCTTACGCACTAAAAACTAGAGCGCAAAAAGGGGGTAGTTCCAGAATCCCAGTTGAGCTTGTTTTAGACAGATCTATATGGATACACATACAGACACTGATTTTATTAAACTGCACCAAAATATATGTATATGCCCAATTTTTATTGGGGGTAAAATTTCATTGCTAAAACCAGGAGTGGACGCGGGTCGTGGGTACCAAATTTACATTTTGTTATGTAAGCCACTTCGCCAATAAGTGTAAAAATAATGGGATTCTGGGGGCTGAAGCCCTCCGACCCCGCAATAGTGAGTTTAAACAAGTGAACAAAAAAGTGGAACAAGGTGCGACCCCCTTTTCAAAATCCTGGCGACAAGCCCCTGTATAATGTAGGTATGTTATGATTGTAGAGTGGTGGGTCAAAGTGGGTCGCGCCATCGCGGGTCGGGTTTTACGGTGCGGGTTGGGTCACGGGTCACCCACGAGTGTCAAACCGCGGGTTGGGTTGGGTCGCGGTCGAAAATTTCGACCCGCGTCCACCCCTGGTTAAAACTCCACTGTAACTGTATGAGTGGTAAAAAAACTTGTAGTAATCTTATCAATGATTAAAAAATTATTCTCTCTGAAAAGGAATTTTGATAAAAAGCTGATGTAAAAAACCGGTATTCTGTAGCTACCACCAATTATTACCCAGCTTATGTTTAGTCCGCGCGGCCTAAGAAAGCAGGCTAATGCTGTATTATATCGATGATTCAATATCCTATATAGCGTCTGTTTAGTTATAAGACCATTATAGACCATTATATGTACGTGTGTGTATAATCCATAAGCTTTGAATAAACTAAAGAAGAAAAATATATGCTTCGACAGCTTATTTCGGCAATCTGCATTCGAAAAGGCCAGAATCAATAATCACTGAATAATAACAAAAAGCGAGTCACTAAACGATAAGAACAAACAAATCCTCCACCTCCAGCCAACCCAGCAGTCTAACCCAACTGGGTCCCCGGTTCATACTTGTCCTTAAGAACATAGGGACAGAGACAAGGACAATATTCGGCCGGCTGCTGTGAAGCATCAACTTAATCGGTTTGTCTACGTTTTGGGATACGAACTTAACTGAGCCCAAACTTACTTTGTGTAAAAAATGTGGCTCATTTGTGTGGTATATACTCTAGTAGACTTCTTGAAATTGCTTCAGGACAAAACCCGGGCATAATGGGTACAAAAGCTATGTGGTTAGGTAGCAGGGGTACGTGTTGGGCATTTTGCGGCTGTCTTGAGGACATACCCCTTTCCTTTTAAAACTTTTAAAACTGCTACTCAATGGCCAACAAAACGGAAACGAGCACCACACCCAGCGTCAAATGCAAATCGGCCGATGGATTGTGCAGCAATTATCTTTAGCTTTAAAAAGTATATATATATTGACAATTTCCTTCGATAGGATTTATTATCGGTATAAAATAGTAGTATATACTGTTTCAAGAATCAAAGTGAAGATTCCTCTTTACACGCCCCCCCACCCATTTACACAGAAATTGGACAACCATATCCGCCCATCATGTGCATCTACACGTTAGCATACAGGTTCCTACAGGGTCACGGTAATCTTAAACTAGCCTAACTATATATATCATCTGCATTAGTGACTGAACCTATTTTTTTGAACCCGGTTTCAAAAAAGCTTCCAAGTACCTATCATAATCACATAAAACCCACCAATTAAACACGGATAAGCAGGCAAATAAGCAGGACCGGTACAAAATTGCATTAAATAGACGGCATTCGGAGTGGGAGTGACAGTGCCCTCACTCCGGGGGGTGCCGGAATCGCTTGGCTCCGGACTGGTGGCAGGTCCCCCCCTGGTACTGGCCCGATTGATGCTTTTCTGCTTTTGAGATTGCAAAACGGGAGACATTCATTCAAGCAAACACCAATGATTTTGGCATAACCTTTATCAGTTCAGATAGTTTTGCGGATATTCTGCCAGTTTAGCTGCCAATAGTGCCAATAAATCAAGTTGTATAATATATATATATGATTGATAAAAAATGGTTGGCGTTCTATATAAAATGACAATTGAAGCAGGTGTATATAAACTAAAAAATTCTGAATGCGGTCAAAAACTCTGAAACTAAAGTTGTGAAGCTTCAAATTTCTAACCAACTCTGAAGAACAATCAAATGGCAAACAAATAAAAAAAGCAGTTGTGAAAATACGCCTTTTGATTCTCACTGATTAAAGGTTCCTGCTCTGAATGCTTAATGAACACTCTCCACGCATACACGGGCAGCTAAAGAAATCCGAGGGGGGGGTTCAGTTCCATTCCGGAAGGAAATACATATTTTCTGAATGGAAACCGATTAAAGATCCGCTCAGGGGCGAAAGCACTGAGCGCCAACCACCCCCCCCCCCCTCCGCTACGCCTAAGAATGATTCCACTCATGCATGTAACAGCACAAAAATTTTGGGTACCCCTCCTCCCTGGATATGACTCCCCCTCCCGTGCGTCAACTCATTTTTGCCTCCCCCATCCAAAAAATGACGCAATGTTTACTATTTTTTGACCCAAAAACACCCACTTTGACAATTTTTGGCGAAAATTTTGCTAAAAATCGCTTAAATTTCACAAAGAAACGTTGATTTTTCAAAATTTTGGCCAAAATTTTACTCCCGACGGGACCCTCCCCCCCTTTCCCCTTGGCTGGACTTCCCTTCCCTCCCCGCGACCGAGGTTCGGAGGGAGGGGGGAGGTCTCCCCCCCATCCCCCAACTACATGTATGACTCCACTATCTCATCAGTAGGAGCAGGATGGGTTTTACGCCAAAGAAATGGGAATATAAGACAGCCAAGAGGAAAAAAGTGTGACAGTTGATAGGCAAGGTTAGGTTGCTTTTCTGTGAGGCTAGCTAGCACAATTGGAAACCGGAAGCACCCTCATTAGACGAAACGTCATTTCAGCTGGCTCAAAACAAGACTCTAATGAATGATAACCAACATTAAAACTACAGGAGCACTGTTGTTAAAATATGACACAAAAAACGAGGGTGTAAACAGACAGACCTGGGGGGCTCAAAGGGGAAATGTAGAAGTCGAAGTTTTTGGGAGTGAAAAAGGGAATCGATTTGGCCATTTGTGAGGGGTGGTTGAAGTTCCCGTTGGCACGCGCATGGCAAGATCACTTCGCGATTCATTAGTAACACTGATAGAAAATGCGTTATAACCATCCCGCATCCGTTAATTAAAACTGGTGCTTGGAAAGCTTTACGACAAGTTTTGAATATGTCACACAATGTGTGGTTAAAAGATAATTTTTTTATTCACTCAAAGGCATTTATATATAACACTAAGATGCTGGCTCAGGGGTGGACGCGGGTCGTGGGTACCCGCGGCATGGGTTGGATTGGGTTGGGTCGAAAAATTTGAGCCGTGGGTCGACCGTGGGCCGTGAGCCGGGTACCCAATTTCAGGCTGCGTGGGTCGACAAATTTTTTTTCCGACCCGCGATACCTAAAAAGCAATCTGTCGGCCTCCAATTTTACAGAAATTTGAGTACCGCGTAATAGTGCCATTCGTTTAATGTACATATGTAGCAATGCGAACGATGTAGGTACAGATGTGCACTTAGCAAATTGAAACTATATATACATGGGCAACAGCTCAAAACAATTAATTATCAGGTAGGGTATGTCTATGGAGTGGTGGGTCAAAGTGGGTCGCGGGTCGGGTTTTACGGCGAGGTTACCCACGAGTGTCGAGCCACGGGTTCGGTTGGGTCGCGGGTCGAAAATTCTGACCCGCGTCCACCCCTGTGCTCGCTTTCCTGCTAAGCTGACATTTAGAAATAATTTTTTACTCAAAAGCACACAATATATGCAGCTGAGGAAATCTAAGGGAGGGGGGTGCTACGCAAATTTTTCCAAAATTTTACCACTTAGAGGGGAGCAATCCCACCCCCGCCCATGTGTGCTCTAAAGTCAACACATTTTTAACGTTAAGAGTCTTACCTATGTCTGCAAAACACTGTCTGTGTCCTAAAAACCAAGCGACCAGAGGAACTAGCTGAAAAACGGAAATATCTAAAGACCAGCTTTGTAATTTTGCTGACATAAGGTGCAGCCAACGAGTCAACAGGAGCAGAGGAAGGCTTTTTCTCATGAGTCGCAGTCAGCCAAGTTACAAAGGAGAGACCAAAATTGTTAGCATGTCATTTGTTAAAGGTCAATTGAGTGCGGCTTGTGGGAGCACTAGCCAGCGATTGATGGAGAAGCTGTCGGCAAAATCAGTTCTCGTACTGTTTACTCAGGGGCGTATTCACACAATTACCCACTGGTAAAGTTAAGGTGAAGTCGTATTCTCAGACAATGACTCAAGCCAACGTGATAGCTAAGTTTACCTCTAAGATTCGGGCCAAAAAAGTGATTGGAAAAAGTACAAAATATACATACAAGCATACATGGGTGTGGGAGGGGCCACCCCCCCCCCCCCCAGAAGGCATCCGCACCCCCCCCAGACAGGTCCGTCACCCCCCCAGAATGTTTTGAAGGCAGCTCACTTAGCAAAAATTAGGGCTCACCCCCCCCTTCCCCCAGAATCTGGTAGCTGCCCACGTATGCATACAAGACGACTAAATCAAGTAAAAGATAAGCTTAAAACACTTTAAGGATCAAGAAATCAAGAATCACTATCACATCAATACAAAAAAAATGAATGAAAAATCTTTTTTAGCAAAGTAAAACATTGTCATTACGACATAGAGATGAGATCAGGGCCGGCTTTTTCGGCCCGGCCCAGCCCGGCCCTGATGAAAATTTTGTTCGGCGCGGCCCTGCTCAAGATTTTCTACGGCCCGGCCCTGATTGGGCGTCGACGTCGGCCCGCCCGGCCCGGCCCTGATCGGCCCTGATTTTCATTACTTAACAGTTCGATTGCCCTTGTCAGTTGAAGAACTTAGTGTGTTGCTTAAAGGCTTATGCTACTGAATACCTACATAGGCTATAGCTTCTTGTATGAAAAGTTCATAATAAAAACAGTATGGCGTACCCGAAAAAAAATTTCAAGGGGGAATGACTTTTGGATTTTTTGTAATGGGTTAAAATGCACTTTTTAGCAATTGAAATCTTATAAGACGCTTTAAAAATGCAAGATCATTAAACCACAAAGTTGCAGGGGTCTGGGGGCGGCAACCCACGGAAAAAAATTTGCGATTTTTTCAATTTTTAGACGTATCAGAAATTTTTTTCCGACAGATCAATTAAAACAAAAGATGGTGACGTCACATCAGACATGTAGCTTAATGTACTCATGTATGCATGTATAGGCTTTGACAAGCACGTCTTGTGAGTAAGGCCGGATTCACACTGGCACTTGCACAAGCACAAGCACAGGCACAAGCATAAGCACAAGCACAACGCTTGGGCGTTCACACTGGAACTTGCACAAGCACAAGCCGAGCCAATCAAATTAAAGCGCGCCAGTGTAACGTCTTTTCTATTCAGAAGTTTCGTTATCGTTTCAAAATTTTGGGCTAAAATTTTCGCAATTTTGAAACTTTCTCGTACATTCTATGGAAGAAAGAAAATAAACTATAAAGAGGGGCAAGAATAAAGCTAAAACGCAATTTGATTATAAAGATGAAACGAACCAAAATTAAAGGAAAGAAAGAGAAAATGAACGCAATACATTCTTTAGTAAATATAAGATCCATTTCGACAAGGGTTAACTCCGCAAAATCACACTTTTCCATTTAATTTTGCGCCATTTATGACTATACACAAACTGACAGCTGCAAAATCTCTACGCTGATTGGCTGTGCTTGTGCAAAAGATAAAATTTTTGAACAAGAGTTGTGCTTGTGCTTGTGCAGAATTTTCTGCAGTGTGAACCGGCTGTGCTTGTGCTTGTGCTTGTGCAAGTGCCAGTGTGAACCCGGCCTAAAGTTAAACAATTTTTCGATAGATTTCGTTACGACATGCTTAGGTATATACGGTGCCGAGGATGTTCTTCGAAAATAAAACGCGGCACCAAAAGATTTAAAGCCAACAATTAAAAAATGTCAAGCAGCAAAATGGTTTTCGGTACACAGTTTGTTTTAGAAACTTTATAGAAAAGTGTAAATTTTTGTGCAAAAACCGTTCATAATCCGTTCATAATGAGCAACTTCAAAAACGACGTCTAAAACGAAACGTTAAACCCGAATATCGGCATTTTGAACGGCTCAATTGCATGCATAGTCGTGCCAAGGCATACTTTGTTAAAGTGTCAAAGTACCGGTACGCTGATATGCAACCTATGAATCAGGAACATCGTTGCAAACTTGCGATAGCTTTCGTCATTTTACAACCTACTGTGTTTGCGCGCAGTAACCGTGCATCCGCGCATCGTGCGTGCTGTGTATTTGATTTGTGTAACAGTATGCGAACGTATGTGACAACCGAAATACATATTCAGTACACAATGAGATCCGCACTACACATTCCATATTACACTAAATTATACGCTGAGATAAGATGAGCACACAGGATGAATACACACGCTCACACAAATAATGCATTTCTGGACCTTCCTACTTTTACCAGGCATTCAACACGGTAATTAGAGATACGTGTTAAATGAACTTATGTAATATAGTATATACGCGGCGGCCTCGGCCGCCGCGTAAAAAGTAAAAAGTAATAACAAAGAATAGTAAGCCACAGAGTCGCAGGGGTCTGGGTGCGGCAGCCCCCACAAAAAATAGGGGAAAAATTTTTATTTTTAGGCCAAATTTGGTCAATTGGAAACGTATCAGAAATATTTTCCGGCCGGACCAAAAAAACCAAAGGAGAATGACCCTTGTGTTAAATTTAACAACACAAAGAGTAACATTGGAAAAGATGCGACAGCGACACACACTAGGAACACACCACACGACAAGCTGCTACGCAGCCTGTGCGTTAGCGTACATACATAACATATGTACGTGTTTGCTTCTGACAACAGTCAGGACAGGGTTGAAATCAGGGCCGGGCCG
>JASANF010008444.1:0-11357 GCA_030248245.1 Trissonchulus sp. WLG1_4 | reverse complement strand
GACGCAAACACCCTGAGTGCGACTTTTAAGAAAGCTTTTTTGAGCAGAACTGTTAAACGCGTGAATGAAAAAAGACAAAATTATTCACACACATAGTCCCTATAAAGTTACAGTTTTGAGCAAAGTTTGATGTAATTCGATTCAGAGGGGGCGGAGATATTTTTAAAATACACATTGAATTTTTGGTCATGATGATCTTTTTTTTTTTCTCGTCACATTTTCCGGAACATTGGCAGCATCCCCTGAGACTCCCAATATACCATTCTGACCGCCCTGATCCGCCATACTGCAAGTAAGCTTTTTAAACTAAACTTTTTAGTTTTCGATGAGTTATCAATCAATTATCGATTTTTTGAACTTTCTTAGTGCATCAATTCACTCGCATCCTGCGCAGGTAGCGTATTTTCCTATAATTCTAGTGGTTTTATAGATTATTTAGTACGTTGATTTCATTTCTGGTGTTGGTTTTTCCCGAAAATGTTGACCGGTTGCGTATGAGTAATTGGACTAAACTTTTTTTGTTTTTAGCAAAAAATGAGGTGTTTTGGCATATTGCATTGTCTATTCGATTTGCAATGCTTTAAAGGCTTTTCAATTTTTCAGCCAATTCACCTTTTGGCTTTAGCCAATCAGATTTGAGTTGAATTGTGGACATTTTTTATTTTTATAATCCTGAGTCTATTCACGGTTTTTGCCTGCAATTTCGTCAGTTTATATCATAATACTCCTTGTTTTAAAACTTTCGCCGACCCATAAGCAGTTGCGACCGTTATTTCTGGGCATTTGAGTTTATTTGCGCAAAAAATGGGTATCATGTACAGTGGGGGAGGGGGGGGCGGTAGTGTGGTGCAACTGAGGCGGGGGGGGGGGGGGGGAATTAAAACGCTTATTTTTTCATCATAAAATTGTGTTTTTATAGGTTTTCAAGTACGCTGAGTTCATTTTTAGCACTTTCCAAGCAAAAAAAAGTTGATTTATGGCTTTTCGAAAAAATTCAAATTTTGTCGAAAATCATCATCGTCATTTTTTGACATATTGGGGCTAATCGTCCCAAATAATTACCAATACAGTCTTAATATCAGTCTGAAATTTAATCAGCATAAAGTAACACATAATAATATATTTAACTGAGCTTTGGTTGCAACATATTCTGCTCATTTATACCAAAAAATATTAATTTTTCCAACTATGAAATAGGCTAAATAAGCATCGTTAAACTGAGCTCACATATCAATTGTTATTGTTTCTTTTTGCGTAGACAATAAATTAATGATATTTTACTACAAAAAAAAGCAATTTTTAGTCAAAAGTAGCAATTTTTAATAAATACAAATACTATAAATACGAATTCAAAACGTCGGTGATGCACAGCATCACGCTGGCGTTGACAGCCGATTTCGGTTCAAAAGTTCAGTTTTATTTTTGATTCCGCAGTACCAAGTGCCCTTTTAGTTGATGCAAGCAACTAAGGCTGATCTTTTGCTAACCCACATACTAAGCCTGAGCCTAAGCCCTAAGCCTCAGCCTAAGCACTAAGCCTAAGCCTAAGCCTAAGCCTAAGCCTGAGGCCTAAATTGAAGAAAAAACCTGGTAAGAAGCATCAGAAATAACTTTACCGCATTAAAAAAGTCCAACTAGCTTGATATTTTAAAAAAATTTGCAGCTATAGCCCGGAATTTGTACTGAACCTTATATACTTGTGCTGTAACGCTTGAATCAGCCTGGTCCTGGTAGCTTCAGAAAAAATTTTGTAACTTTTCAAAGGCTGAACCGATTTACAAAATTTTTTCAGCATTTAGTAGCTTAAAAGTTGCTCTTTCAATGGTGGCAGCAGGTTTTCATTTAATTCAGTATTTTTGCCTAAATTCAATTTTGCGCAAAAAATTTCATGTAAAGTTTAATTTTTGGACAAAGTTTAATTTTCAGCTAAAGCTTACATCCTACAAACGTCTAACCTAGCCTATTCGAAAGAACGTTTAATTTTGACCCCCCCCTAGGTTTGGGGGATATAGGGGGACTCCGGATCATCAGTCGAAAAAATGCCGTTTTTCCGACTTATTCCACCCCTGTTTCCGACTTATTCCACCCCTAAGGGTTTTAACACCAATAACTTCACTTCAGATTTTTATTAAAAGGGGCGACAGCTATTTTGGGGGCTAGAGATAAGATTGGGGGCATGGCAGACGATGGGGGTTTCATATTTTTATTAAAAGATGGGGTAGGAAGCGAATTAGAATCGAAAATTATTTCCCCCCCCCCGCTTCAGTCTAACCCGACCGTGTTGTGTTATATACGCGGTGCAGGTTCGTCGGGGGGGGGGGGATTCAAACGTGAATTTATTCAGCATAAAAACACGTATTTACTGGTTTTGGCATGCGCTGAGCTCATTTTTGAAGTCTTTGAAGCAGAAAACATTTTTAACTTTTCATAAAGTTCAAATTTTGTCGAAAATCGTCGACATTTTTTGTCAGATTGGGCATTGGGGCTACGGTTAACTCTTGCAAAATATCACTTTTAATGCATGAGTACAGCTTTGTAATAAACGTTTGCACATGTAATTATGTGCAGTTGGGGGCGGGGGGGTTTGTGGACTTATTGGATGTGCTACGCGGGGGGGGGGGCAAACGCTGAGGGGGAGCCAAAACCGCTAAGGGGGGCTCTGGCCCCCCGCCCATACATGTATGCGGGGGGGGGACCCCCCCCCCAAAAATCGAGAGCCCGGGGGGGAGGGTCCCCAAAATTTGGGCAATATTAAGAAAAAATGGTACTTTTTGGCGAAATTTTTAGAAAATTTTGCTAAATTTAGGGTATTTTTGGTCAATCCGGGGAGGAGGGTCCCCAAAATTTGGCCGGAGAGGCCCCCCCAAAATTTTGACCCCGTTACATGTATGCCCCCGCCCCCCCCCCCTGTGCCTTTGCCCTTGCCCTAAGCCCAAGCCTAAATTAAGACCAAGTTTGAATTTGGTCAAAATTTGGACGATTCTGCTGAATCTGGCTGTTTTTCGGAAGGAACGGGATCAACGTGCCTTTGTTTTGATTTTAAAAAATTGTAAACATTATTCCGACTCTATTTAAACACGTTTAGAACGGAGGAAACACGGGATTCTGAAAAAAATTGCGAAAACTTCCCTCACTGAGGGTCAGATTTCGGGGGGTCATATCTCAGAAAATCCAAAAAACGAAATAGGGGTTCTTGAAGCAAAAATGGTTCCCCCAAGGTGGTCTACTAAAAAAATAGGTACACTATCCCCCCCCTCAACTGCATTTAACCCATCACCATCATTTTTAGTTTCCTAACTCCATTTTTTCTGACCAGTAATAGGGTGCTCCGCGCTGGCGCTAAAAGTTATAACCAGTACGTACGGTCGTAATATTTTTATCATCATATTTTATCATCATTTTTATCATCTTTTATCATCATAAATTTACACCTAACAATATGTTTTATTTTGCTATTTGATGAATCAATTTATTTAATATATATATATATATATATATATATATATATATATATATATATATATATATATATATATATATATATATATATATATATATATATATATATAACTTAGCGCACAAAATTTCATATATATATTTATATAAAATTTTTTTCGACGAAGTTCGAAAGATAGTTCCGGTTAAAGCTTACAGCCTACTATCGCTAGCGCCAGTAGCCAAAAATCTGGCAAGATTTAACTTTGTAAATTTACTGAACTGTTTCATTCATATTGCACATTTTTTGTTATCAGACTATTCTACTATGAACGCGGGGCCGTCTCAGTATGGGCAGAGTACGACCAGTTGGACCGGGCGTGATGAATATCGAGCAGTGAAAACACAACAATATGCTTCCGGTCGCCCCAGTTAAGGCCAGATGTCCCCCCGGGATGGTTGGTCCGGCTCCTGTCCCAGTGCGACCTCCGAGTCAGGGTGGCTCGGTTAAACGCTCCATAAACCATCCAGGGCCTAGCAATGCTGGGGAAATTATGCTGGGATCCAGTGTGCAGCGGGGAGGCGGGTCAACTAAGAAGAAACGAAAAGTTTCCGACAAAATACTGCCTCCTCAAGTGAGAAAGTGGAATATAATAGGGCACTAAGGCAGCTACTATATACATACTTGAAATAGTTGTGGTTTTACGACTTTGATGGAGACAAGGAAAATCAGTCAGAGCCTTGAACAACAATGTATATAAACGACTGAAACTACATTTTTTAAGTGAACCTGATGTTACTGAACCGTCATTGTAATTCCATTACGTGTATATGCTTGAACTATAACATAACCTATATAGTGGTGCGGAAAAAACCCTACGCGTTTTGCGGGGAAATACCCTGTGCTTCCTGGCCGAACCTTACGACATAGGACCTTTTTGAGTATGTAGGTGGAAAGCGCATCCCAAACTAACTTACCACGCCAAGTTTTGTGCAGTTTTGAGGCCTGTAGCATTTTTATAAAATTTCAAAATTTTGCATGTTGAAAAATTTCAAAGTGACAAAATTTTCCAAATTTTTGACTTGTCATAATTTTTCACAAAAACACTTTTGGCCAACGCCGTTTGCATTTTTCAAGAGAGTTTCCTTTCCTTTATACTTCTGAAGCTTAAAAACAGTGAAAAACGTTGTGGTTTACCTCTGATAGTTCAAAGTTTGTGCGAGGAAAAAACCGTATATATTGCGGGGAAAAAACCCTATTTTGTTTGGCGACCACATTTTTTTGCTAAACTCACTCATTGTTGCCACAAATGTTGACTGAACTGAGGTAAGAACATGCGTAGACTTCATTAAACCGTTTATTTGGCAGCAAAACGTCGGTTTTTGTGGTTTTCGCCCATACCCCGGCACCCTTTACGAAACCTGTTTTGGTGATGTTTCGCCAAAGTTTGCCATTTTGGAATATTTAGGCGTTAGCTGCTGCTTACCACTTACATCTAAGAATGGTAGACGCGGGCGGCGTTTGTCCACCGTTTCTAACGTAATAAGCGCAAAAATCTGTTTTTAATGCTTTTAAATAGTGAAAAAATGCATATTTGGGCAGAATTCATTTCTGCCAAAAAGGGTCGATTTTTGAAGAATCATTGTCACATAAGTGTCGGAGAAACGGTTTTTTAGTCCGTACTGCAGCCTAAGAGTTATAGAACACGATGAAATTTATACTCAGTTATACATAAGTTTATACTCACTGCTAATAGAACAACCGAAAAATGTGATAGGGTTTTTCCTCCGCATCAGGGTTTTTTCTCAACATAGGGTTTTTTCCCCGGAGGTTTCGAGGCTTATTACTCAGAAACGTGAGCAGTTAGGATCCATTTTGTTAGTGCAACAGTTAGGCGAAAGATGGCCGTTATAATAACCGCGAGCATTAATGGGTCCAATTTATGTGGAGACACAGGACAACCCGAAAAGTTGAAAATAGAGTTTTTCCCCCCACCACTATAGCTAGCATAGCACTGCTATAGCATAAACTGATGGTTATTTCGTTACCGAGCCGAAGATACCTGCTACGAGATTTGGTAGAATACAACTTGTTCTTAATTTTTAATATTTAGCGTCGATTTCAAGTGTGAAATTGTCCGTTTCAAACAAACTCTGTTTTTTGTTTCAGAACCAGTTGCGTGATCAGCGCGTTTCCCAGTGATCCCAAAGATGTCATGCTCTGGCAGGATTTGGGCAGTAAAGGCTCAACACCGGGTATTTACCCCATTTTATTTTTTTCTGTACAATAACGTGCTTAATTAAATTTGCCAGTTTCGGCACTTTATACAAACCAGACATGTTCGATGGTCATCATGGGGGTACGGGTGGTAGGCATACATGTACACGGGGTCTCGGTCTGGGGGGGGGCTTGTCCCAGAATTTTCGAAATTTTAGGGACATGAATTTTTGCCACAAAAAGGGAATTTTCGGCAAAATTTGGCTAATTTTAGAAATTTTTTCGCTTTTTGCTCATTTTTGAAGCATTTTACAGCGATCTGGGGCTATTTTTGAGTGTTCGGGCACCTTTCTTTCAGTATCATGGAGGGGGGCTTGTCCCGGTGGGTCAAATCTGAGGGGGGGCTTGTCCCGCAATCTCAAATCTGGGGGGGCAGCTTGCCCCCCCCAGACCCCCCCCATGTGGTGGTAGGAATGGGGATAGTTAAAATAAAATTAAACTGTGACTACCATAGATCTCTCCATACATGATGGGCGGGTTTTGAGGGGGTTCCCTTCATACATGGGCGGGGGGGGGATTTGGGGGATTTTTCACCCCGCCCAAGAGGGCAATAGACGGAAAAGTGACTCCGCACGTCCCTCCCCCCTTTCCCGGTGGCTCACCCCCCCCCTCAGAAGTGGCTACCTGCTCATGTATGGTACCCTCCCCGGCTCCCCCCAAATTTGCCAAATTTGCAGCCTGTTTGCGGATGGATCTCTATAAAAAGCTGGTTCAAAAGATGGCATTGCTGTTCCAGAAGTATGCAAGTGAACAAATGATTTGCATTGCGAAATATAGCCTGATTCGTTAAGAATGTGTATATATATATATATGTATATATATATGCCAACCCAGCAGTCCATCCTTATCTGGCCGGTAAATGGGTACCACAATAACGTGGGAAGGTAACAGGGGTCCGTGTAGGGCATTATGCCTTGAGGGGCTGGCCCCCCCTCCACGGATGTAGTCACTCTTGAAGTGGCACCCCTGACGCTCCAAGGCTTTGTAACGGGGATGAGCACCGCACCCGAGGGCGGACACGCCAAAGGATAGTTATCTATCCGCGGGTTACCTTTACCTTTTTTACCATATATATATATATATATATATATATATATATATATATAATATATATATATATATATATATATATATATATTATATATATATATTTTTTATATATATATTATATATATATATATATATATATATATATATATATATATATATAAAAAATTCAGGGATCGACCGGAGTTCCGGTTCCGGTTCCGGTACTTTTTGGCTCCGGTTCCGGTTCCGGTTCCGGTATTTCAAAAGTACCGGAACCGGAACCGGAACCACTAATTCTCTGACAAAGGATTTTGCTTTTGATTTTGTGTTGTTCGTCCATGAAAATTTTCCGATAAGCCTCCAATTGACCACAATCAGCCTAAAAATCAAAAATTTCTTCGAATTTTGTTCTGACAAACCTCCTGCATAGTTGTTTAGTTTTAGTCCTCTTTCTTATTCTTTTTCATCAAAGCTCATGCATCCAGCACATATCTAACTGTACCAGCATACATCTTAATAGCAGACTATAACTCATTGTAGCTTAATACATTGTCATTGGCCTTAAATTCTGAAATTTCTCTACGGCTGAACTGAACATCGATTGTGAAGATTGGGAAAAATTACACAAAATTCTCAGGACGGCTCCATAAATTTAAATAAAAATGACAAAATCGCTGTTTTTTGGCCAAAACGGGTAAAAATTGCGTCAGTCTTAGGCCATAGGCGTGATAACGTTTTATTAACATTTACATGTAAAATCTATATACTGCATTAAGCAACAAAAGTAAGTCTGCGAAAAAAAATTTGCTTTTGCCAAAAATTTCAAGCTTTACGCAAAATTGTGGAAATTTGTAAGCGAAAAAAAACCCAATCCCCAATTGAACAAATTCGGTCTAAAAATCAAAAATTTCTCTAAAATTTTCCTGGGGCTGCCGCCCCCAGACCCCTGCAATTTCTCTTAGTTGCTTTTGTGTTCATCTTTTCCGAAAGCGTGTGCACGTGCACATGGCTGCATTGTGTACAGTTTAATTGCTTAATAACACTGTGTCGTTTATGGTTTTAGCTGAGTTACCGACTATAATGTAGGGACTGTTAAGGGGTAGTAAAAAAATGTAAGCAAAAGTAAAAAATTTTTTGAAAATATTGCAAAATATAGGGTCTTTTTGAATTGGGTTCCGGTTCCGGTTCCGGTATTTTTACGTGGTTCCGGTTCCGGTTCCGGTTCCGGTAGTTTTAGGGTTCCGGTCGATCCCTAAAAAATATATATATATATATATATATATATATATATATATATATATATATATATATATATATATATATATATATATATATATATATATATATATATATATTCTCTGATTGGCTTCAAATTTGCACACAATGTAGCCCAAGGGAAGGCGCATCGCAAAAATAGCAAACGGGAATCAATGCTTTTGCGAATTTTTTACTGGGAGCACCCAAAATTTAAATTGTACGTGTAAATCATAGTCGCAAAAAATGTTTTTTGTGGTCACAAAGCGTTCCTTTATTCCTAAAACCTAAAGTCACTCAATTTTAGCGGACTCAAAAAATGCTATTTTTTACATGTTGCCTTTGATTTCTGGTTTGAAAACACATCGAAATTTCGGACCATACTATTTTGTGCTAAGCTAAGCCAAGTTTATGCCTGATTGGCTTGATGTGGTTTGTGCTAGAACTGGCCAACTAAGGGCTACTTTTAGGCTCTTTTTGCGCACTTTTGCCTATGTAAATACATGACGAACGCACTGAACCAAACCTTAAAGCTTAACTGTTCTTATCTGGGTTAGAGGTGCCTTGGGGTAGTAACATATGTGAAAATAAGCAAAATTAAATAACTTTGGCTTGGGTAGCCCCCCCTCAAGGGGGGGGGGGCTGCATGTATAAGTGAAAATTTATTGGTTTTTTGCGCACTTTGTGTCCTATGTAAATCCACTGAACAACGCACTGAACCAAAACTGCATCTTCAATCTTAATTGTTTTTATCTGAGACTGGACGGCATTGGTTTTTGTGCTTTCTGGTGTGTTTACTGTGCTGATCTTATGTGTTGTTGTTGTTTTAGGCGGTGAGGGGCGCAGAGGCGACCTTGGCGCCGGAAGTCGGGCCACGGACGGCGATACTGAGCCCTGGCCCTGCGGCTGGAAGGAAGTGTCTGGAGTGTGGCAACAAAAACTTTAAATGCTTTAAATGCTACTCTATTTTATTCTTAATCATGTGACTTATTCGTTTTCAAGTGCAGTATAACTGTATATGTATATGTATAACTGTATAGCATATATACTAAATGTATGTTAAAACGATTTCATATTTAGGCATATTCAAGTATGTATTGTTATTGTTCATGCTGTGTGTGTACCTATTAAAGTACTGTTTTAATATTTTTGGTCTTTTCCGTTTTAGGTTCGGTTAACACTAGCATAACTTGAAGCTTGAGGATTGTAGAAGTCCGGTACTTAAGCTCAATACATCTTGTTTTTTTCATACATAACTCAACTAGAAAGCACAGATATGTAGATTCAAACAATTTACGCTCATCATTGACGATGAATGTGTACACCAAGCTTGTAGCCGATTCTATGTTAAGCTAATAAAGTGTGTGCAGGAATAAATATTGCCAATACTACTGAAGCGGAAAAATTATGTAAACTAGAAAAGAAAAATGCCCTTCGGAGAAAAAGTCATAATAGGACGAGAGCGATGTTTCAGTGCTTGTGCGCTGAACACAAAAGTATCAATTTCAAAAAAATTGTCGGTCTCTAGTAAGAGTGACTGAAGCGGAAAAATGAGCTGCTAAAAGTTTGGTAACTAGAGCTTAATGGAGTGAGAAATAGGCCGCTTTGCTGCGCCCTATTATTGCGGGCACCGTCGGCGAAATAAACTCATCTTGAACTATTACTACCGAAGTACCGATTAATTCTGTAAATTGTAGAGTTAACAGACCCATATCCAGAACAGTTTCGTAATAGAATATGGTGATGTTTTTCTGCTGTACTGTAATTTTACTGTCTGATTAAACCTTAATTTGAGTTTATTTGGATTGGCCGTATTTTAGTGCAAGCCAGTGACAATACCAAATGAAGGCGCCCCTTTTCCGTGGCCACCGTGTTTATTTTAGGCTCGACTCATACTTACACCCGTATGTCTGTTCAGCCAGCAAAATTACGAAATAATCCCGCCACATGCCGAACTTATGCACTATTAGCGACGTCATTATTTCGTAATTTTGCAAGCTAAACGGCGATACGAATGTAAGTATGAATCGAGCCTTATGAGGTCATTGTTTCGCCTATTTGAATATTCATTCATGGGTCACACATATGATCCCATACCAATGTGGCAATGGGCTGGGACATAGGTCACCAGAAGAAGTAAACGTTTAGATATGTACGTCTATGTGTAGGTTATAGCACGATGTAGAATGCACCCAATAATTTAAGTGCGCTGTTACGTGAGGCGCCAAGTGCATGAACGAGTGCGCTGTTGTGCACGCGGGATTCACCTGCCAGTGGGGATGGTTGTTGAATGCAAACTATAAGTATATTATGACTGTCTTGAACTATACATGCAATAAGTCGATAACGAAGATGCACGTTTACAGCAGTGCAATTACTAAATTATAATGCCCGCTGTGAATCTAGCAGCGTGTACTTAGTTATTGACATTAGTTATTGCACTCGTTTTTTAAGTCAGGTATGATATAATCTAAGTTAGGATCGATTCATTGATACTTGCAGCTGTGTGTCCGTTTGCTGACAAAAAGATCACAAAATGATAACACTATTGAGAGCGTATGAAATTACGGTGTGACGTAATTTTTTTCTAACCGTACGGGCTGACTAGGTTGTCAGTAAGAGTTGCCCCTTAGCAGATATAACACATCCGTCGTGCCCGCAATAATAGGGCGCAGCAAAGCGGCCTATTTCTCACTCCATTAAGCTCTAGTTACCAAACTTTTAGCAGCTCATTTTTCCGCTTCAGTCACTCTTACTAGAGACCGACAATTTTTTTGAAATTGATATTTTTGTGTTCAGCGCACAAGCACTGAAACATCGCTCTCGTCCTATCTTATAACTTTTTCCTCCGAAGGGCATTTTTCTTTTTCTAGTATATAAGCTTTATTTCGTGTTTAGAACATCAGGGGCAGCCCTTCAAAAACCACGTGACCCTATTATATATTATAATTATCACTATATTTAGTATAGTTTTTAAAATTAAAATATAGTAATAAAACATAATAATTAAAACATTGTAATTAAAACAGTAGTAAATATTAAAAGTCTTTTAATAACGACTTTTAATATTAATATTAATTATTAAAATGGTAGTGTCGTAGATAGTAAGCTGAACTGCAGCAGATTAGATTACCTATGTAGAGCAGCAAGCGGTTTTGATTATTTTGAGTAAGAATTAATTTCACACCTGTCTAATACGGTTAACTACACTTTTGTTTTATTGCAGCGTGAGGCCCCCTAGGGCCTAGAGTACTTAAAGGATTTACATACAGATCATCGTCGGCCCAGTAAGCTCAACGGTAGAGCGCTAGTCAGCACCCCCGACTCAGTTCGAATCAGAGGCCTGCATCACGGCCAGCGG
>JASANF010008443.1:0-21076 GCA_030248245.1 Trissonchulus sp. WLG1_4 | reverse complement strand
GAGTTTCAACAATTTAGTCATTACCTATTAGACTGTTAAAAAAGGCATGTAATTTTACAATTTATTTGCCGGAAAATAGCCTGTGATGTGTACAGTGTTAAATAAATTTTAGTGACGCATCGGTCGTTGGAGCACCTTCAATCAAAACGGCTGTCTGACAAGTTAATCGGTGAAAGTTTCGGTAATTTTGAGAATTTAAGTCATTTTCATACTAGCTCTTGGCAGTTGGTGGCATCAAAAATGATAATGTTGAAAAAATTTTGCCGCTGCACAACAGGTTTTAACTGACCTCTGGTCAGTTTACCTGGAAATTCAGTCTTGATACTTAACGAAGGTTTTACCGCAAACTGGGCTTGTTCAAGTTTTACCCATGTCGTTGCAGTGACACCCAATGTGGTAACAATGTGTAAAAACACCCCACAAGGTAAAAATGTGTAAAAATAGGCCAAAAAAAAACTTGGAGAACTTTGACTGTTGGAAAACACTGTGGAGAACTTCGATTGTTGACCTGGGTAGCGCCCTCACTCAGGGGGTAAATTCGTTTTTTAAGGTGTTTTTTTCTAAACCCATAGACCATACAACCGTAGCGTTTACAAATTCAAATCACAAGCGGTCTTTTGCAATAAGTAGCAATCTAGATTTAGACCCCAATCTAGACCTTTTAGGAACAAAACTCGCCCCCCTCAAACAACTTACAGGCGAAAACACCCCTCGCTCACAACCTACTATCCTTGATGCCAATTATTTTGTTTTTTTTTGTAACAAATTTAATAAAGTTCGATAAAAAAATTTGCTCAGTGTCGAAGTGCCCATTTTCTTTTGGCATACGGAACTACCGCATTTAAACTTTATTTAAGTTTAAAGCCTGTTTTTAGAATTAGCTAGATCTATTAGTTATTTCAAGATACCATAATTTTGGTAACAAAGGGCAATCAAAGTTTTTATTAATAAAATAAAACTTTTGACAGAACTACATAACTTCTGTTGCACAGCAATTTTTGAAATATTAGTTTTTGGACCATTTTTCTATGGATATCAGGCACAAACATTAAACACCCGATTTCTTTGGCTCAAAGTGTCCAATACACAATGTTTCAAATATGTTAGCAATACGTTGGACGCTTGTTGTAAAAACAATTCGACAAAAAAAAATGCTAAATCCCACTTTCTTACGTGTTCGATCACATACCTTAAAGTTGAGCATAGCACAACATATGGATACTGGCCATTTTCTTCGTACATAATTTGAAAATCATTTCCTTTGTTATCTGTTCTGAACTTTGTGGCTACTCCGAGAATAAATGACAAGCAGACAAAAAACAACACTAAAAAAGTAATAGCATTTGAAACGGCAATAATCTTGTCGGTTTTGTTTGACGGCATGTTAAAAATATCTTGGAATCCATGGAGAGCAGAACGACCAAGATGTTTGCTTATTAGCTTCAATGGCATATTTTTTTCTGAAATGAAATAAGTATAACAAAAAATTAATGCGGACGTACTTAATCGTATGTGGATTATAGCATTTGTGAAAGTCCATGGTTGAGGCTAAGGCTTGCTGACTTAGCCACGTGTGCCAGTTAGATTCGCAATCACCTGTGAGAAAAAACATAACTTAGTGTATATTTGTGTAAATTTAAAAAACTCATTTCAATGTGTACGTATTTGCAAAAAAATTTCCTGAGTCTGCGAGCTTTGTTTTTTTCTAAAATCTATATTTTAGCTCATTTAAAATTTCAGTACATTTTAGGTGCGCTATGCAGAACAATCAACTGAGCTGAAACAAGTCTAAAAAAATTTACTAAATTTTTAACAAATCAAACCGTATTTAGAACTGTAAACATTAAAATATATCTAACCGGAGAGGAAAACAAAAAAAGTAGATACATGCAAAAAGTATCAGATAATAACTGTAAAAAATCACTTCCTGTAAAATTTTGCTCAAAGAAGTCGCTTCCTGTAAAACTTTGATCAAAAATGTCAAATCCTGTAAAACTTCGCTCAAGTATTGTCTTGTCGCCTTACTTCAATTTATTTTGTAATTACTTAAGTACTCATTAGTCACTAGTCGTCCTTGTAACTAATAAATTAGTTCTACATTGGACATTATGTATTCGAGATTCTTCCGGAACAAAAAATAACAAGCATCATGCAGCTACGACAGTGTGTACGCAAGTGAAGTGTGGAAACTTTAATTATAGTGAATTTGTTAAGTGTTAATATATAAATGATACTCACTGTAAAACTAGCTAACCGTATTTAAACTAAGACCCTGCATTTCGTCTCGGGTACAAAATTTCGGCATTTTTATTTATAAACGTAACGGCCACTTCTGTTTGATGAAACTGCCACTTCTTCATGAAAATCGCTGAAATCGGCATGCGATGCCAAGTGACGGTTTTGAAGTTCAGAAGACCGTGATTTGGTCCAAAGAGTTTTCCAAAATTAGCTGGAAGATAAAGTGCGTCGTCATTTAAGATCAACTTGGTACTATTCGAGCACAACTACAAGATTTTACACGAGCCTGATATTATCAAGGCCATCAAATTTACCGTGTACATTGCGCATGACTATGAACTGGTAACGAATAAAAATTGTGCATAGCATGTAAAAGATTTCACTTTAATATGGCTAGGAACAAATAGTGGACTACAAAAACAAAGCATAGTTTTTTTACTTAAGATGTCGTTGTACGAGTCATAATTTTTGTAGGGCAAGTAAATGAGTAGACCATAAATAGAGAAAGATGCTTCTGAGGTAAAATTATATTGTCCCAAACCTTATAATGTTGTTTTGTTGAAAATAAAATCTTTAATAATAAAAACAAAGAGTATCCTTACGTGTGTCCTCAATATTCATTAACAATTGAAAAAGTTATTATGTCTTTTATTTTGATGTTTAGATTTCAAACTTCGTGTTGTTGCTCGGTTCCAAAGTTTCATGCACCGTAAAAAGAGTTATTTGTCTGTTGCTACAAGCAACGTTTAAACATTGTTACTGAAAACGCAGTACTTCGCATTTGTTTCATCGAACTGTCTAAAAAAGCTTTAATGCATCTTACTACACTGCTATGCTGTAACCTTGAGTTCAAGCGTAAAATAGAGTTATTTATTCCTCCGCAGAATTCTTTGCACAGGCCGTTTTGTAGTTAGTTATTTCTGGAGGTTAACAATAAAAATAACCGCAACTTCGGTTGTCAAAAAATTATCGAAATTATGTCATTGGAAAGATAATTTCTAGCGCTTTCAAATGACGTCACATGATGGTACAACTTCCGGGAATTAAGTCCAAATTTAATTTTTAATTTTTGATGTTCGTTAAACGTTATGTCACAGGCGCATGTGACACATCATTTCAAAGCTCTAACAATTTCCTCTGAAATGACATTGAAACTACTCTTGTACTACTATCGTATCAAAAGTTGTGGCACCTTAGTTTTCATCAAAAATTTTCATAAAAAATTCGGATTGTAAAGATCACACCATGGGTGATCAAATCCAAAACAATTAATTTTAGGCAAAAGTTTAAATTTTTCGCTCATGTTTCCAGTAATGTGAGTAAAATGGACTTAACTAATATCAATCCGACATTGTCAAACTAGTGCAAACTAAACGCATTAGACTTGTTTTAAATACATTGACACTATTTTATGCATTTATGAAGTTTTATGCGTGGTATGCAAATTTCCAACAATGTTTAAACACAGAGCAAGATTAATTCAAGTTAACAGTTGACATTTCACGCACTACTGCAACTTTTCTAGACTTCAGAGTAACCCTGACTGACCAATGGTAGGAGCATACACACGGATATACACAATAAGCTGACGGATACACACCGATACTTTAATGCTAAAGGCTAAAATCTAAGAAAACCAAAGCAAAACTTAATCTACAGCTAAACAGTAAACATGCCTGAACAAACTTTTCTCCTGAATGAAAAATGATTATATTTTGTTTTTTGCTCACATTCATTGCTAAGCAGTACCAAAGTTTTTTAACAAGCAAAAACTTTAAACACGGCAGGTCAAAAGCTTGAGTCAAAAACAAAATGTAACTTTTTAAAAAATGTAAGTCTTACCTTCATTTGAACAGAAGAATAAACGATTACCTTCGACCACTTCGACTATTATACATCGATTCTTCAAACCTGAGTAACGAATCAAAGCATTGTCATCCAGAAAGAAAATTGAATTTTATGTATGTAATTCATCTAAACATTTAGCAAACGTTTAGTCCAGCAGCCCTAGTGAAACATTTTGGCCCGCACAGAAAATTTTAGGTACTTTCTATCCTTTCCTTTCTTCTGAGTGTTCATAAACGTACATTTACTGTCAGGGGCGTAGCCAGGGGGGGGGGGAATGGGGGGAATTCCCCCCCCCCGAAATTTTTTCCGACTGAAATTTTACACAAGGGTCCCCCCTTTGGTTTTTTGTGGTCCGGCCGGAAAAAATTTCTGATACGTCTCCAATTGACCAAATTTGGCCTAAAAATCAAAAATTTCCTCATTTTTTTCTGGGGGCTGCCGCCCCCAGACCCCTGCAACTCATTGGCATAGTGTTCCTTGCTTTTATCTTACATGAAAACATGTGCGTGTATGTACATACATCTGCATTCTGCCCTATGTATTTGCTTAATACAATGTTTGGTATACCGTTTTAGCTGTTTTTTATTACAAAAAATACATTTTTAGTATATAATTTTACAGTTTTTATGTCAAAAAATTTCGGAAAATTTGCTAAGTTGCTAGTTTCTGGACCATTGCCGGCCACCGTTTTTGTAATTTTCGGAGTTTTGAGCTCCAATTTTACGTTTGATGCTGCAGCGGTAAAAAATAAGCATGTTTTTGACCGAAAAATGCTAATGTGTGTCGTTTTTTGCGTTAAAATTGCAATTAAGTGCATTTTAACACATTTCAAAAAAATCGAAAAGTCATTCCCCCCCCGAAATTTTTTTCTGGCTACGCCACTGTTTACTGTTGTCCATACGTGGGCAGGTAGCGAATTCTGGGGAGGGGGGGCTGCTGCTCTACTCCGCCGATTTTAATTTTCAGCCACCATTTTTGCTTTGTGAGCCGCCGGTTCTGCCGTCGTGTGGTATCTTCCAAACATTCTATGGGGGGGGGGGTGAAGCACCTGTCTGGGGGAACCCCTCCAGGCCCATGTATTAGGGATGGAAGTCGCGATTTCTTTCCGACACCGAGACTACAAAACTGAGACTACCGAGACGAAATTCCGAGACCGCGTCGTTTTTTGACATTTATATGCCCATCGATTTGATGACTTCTTACAAGTTTTTTAGGCAAAAGTGCTGGACCACGGTCAGACACGTAGGTATTTATATTAGCACTACAATTTTTGGTATTTTCTTCGTATTTGGAATCCGATCCTTGGAGTATAATGGAATTTAGACGGCTTCTACCAAGGCAAACTCAATTTTAACGCTTTTGGCCAAAACTACGTAAAAATTTCCCATTTTCTGCTAAAATACACCCAAGAGCTTCGATCCTTTAGCTTAAAATTTGGCTCTGGCGCGCCGAGACCTACTTCATTATTTTCCCCCCATGGGGCCCCACCTTATTCATCCCCTGGGCGCTGGGCAGGGTTTTTTTTCAAAATCGGCACTGTGTAAAAGTTGTGTAAATTGAAGATTTGCTGTGTAAATTAAGCGTATGTTGTGTAAATTTTTGAAAGTGCGTATTTCAGCATTTTTGAGGTAAAAATTGATCGTTTTGCACTTAAAAAACATATTTTGACGTTGAGACTCAACAACTAAAATAAAAAAAATGAAATTAGGGTGTATATACCGTGTGCACCCTAGTACCGATTAACATCAATAAATGAAAAACGACGTAGAATATATACGCAGGTTTAGACGGATAGAGTTCTATCAGCCAGATACTACAAATGTTTTTCAATTCCGGGTGGAAAACCTACCCTTTGGCTTCCAAAGTTGTTTGAAGTATTACAACAAATCGCACATTGCAAGCTAACAGCACCATGGCCGATTTATCACTTTTTCATAAAAAACGCTAAAAATGTAAATCAGAAACCATTTAACAGCAAAAGCCCCTGGAAACGGAAGATTTTTGTTTTTGGGTGAAAAATAAGACTCAATTTCGTCGCTACTAAGAGAACACAGGCCGCAATTGCCCCTTCGCGGTTTTTTGTAATTTTTACTACCAACATTAGGGGGTTTATCAACTTTTGGGGGGAAATGGGGTTGTGTAAATCAGTATTTTTATTTTTTGTGTAAATGAGGCGGCCGATGTGTAAATATACCCTATTTTACACAAAAAATAACCATGCCTCTGGGACAATATTTTATAGGTCGGTTTTATAGGTCAGGGGGGGGGGTGTGGGGGGCAGCCCCTCCCTCTCCCGATTTGAGATACTCTGACAAGCCCCCCCTGAGATTTGACCCATGATGAGGTCACCCATTAGGACAAGTACCTCTCCATGGTGCTGAAAAAAGGTGCTTAAAATTTCGGTATAGTTAAACTTTTTTAGTAAATTCTGCTCCAAATTGCTCATTTTTGAGCTTTTGGACCCAAAATTTTACTTATCAGTTTTTCCTATAACCTTTTGATGCGCACTGTATACCTCAGGTACCGCACGTGGTGGATGCCCAATCACGGTTTAAACGGTTTAAACAGAGACTTTTTGACGACCGAGACCAAAACTGGGCTACTCTCGGGTCTTAACCGAGACCGAGACTTCCAACCCAATTATGTATGCTGTTGTCTAAATTGAACATTTGAAAGTTTGCGTACTGTGTTGCATCTTTGTATATATGTCTCTTTCTTTTCTACTGAGCTGTGTCTCTGTGCGTGCGCGCGTGTGTGTGTGTATAGAACAGGAGGAGTCTGTGTTGTGGTTTTAGCTGATTCCCTACATTTCCCCCCTCACGGCCATGACCACCATCCTGCCCCTCTTCGCTGTGCTCACCGTCACGCTCATCAAGGACGGCGTGGATGACCTCGTAAGTACAACTGCCTACACCTCTGTCTACAGCAGACCACATCAGACCACACTAGACCACACCAGACTACACTAAGACTACACCAGACCACACCAGACCTCACCACTAGACCACACCAGTCTACACTAGACCACACTAGACCACACCAGTGTACACTAGACCACACCAGACTACACAAGACCACACCAGTCTACACTAGATCTATTTTCCTCATAGTCAGCAGCTATCGCAGCTGTTGAAAAACATTGTTCCACCGTCATTTATGCCAGATTACAAAATCTGTACCAAAAATATCTACGCTTTTTAAAGAACTTGGCGTCATTTATTGTGAGCCTTTTTCTAGAAGCTGCAGTTGATAAAGTAAACTAAAGTCTGACCAAAAAATGCTGAGACAAAGAGAAACACACGATTTCAATCCGAAAACAACTATATATTTGTAATCATAAAGTGTACAGCTAGTAGTAACGGAAATCACGCCACCTGTTTTCTCTCATGGTTCCGCAAATTCCGGGCAGACTTCAGGTTGGAGGAACCAGTAGCTATCGAATTTACACGTTTAAGTTTGAACGAGTGCGTTGTCGCAACTCTTGTTTGTCAACTGCGCGTTACGTTTTGTTTGCAACAGTTTTGTATGGGTGCGGGCCTTGAATAGGGGGTTATTTTCGCGAGGTGAAGACCCTTTCTTCGCGGCTTCCACGTGTTTTACCCATATGATACAGAGTCTTAGCTTACTAGCTGCAAATATTTTTATCGTCCCTTCGCTATAATGTAATGTCGAACGTTTGTTTGCATGTTGGCGTTGACTTGGCACTCTGGCAGCGCGTATAGTGTGAGTCTGTGCTACAAATTTCGGAAGGTTATTATGTATTGTGAGGTTTTTGCTTTTTCGTACAAGTACAACTGTCTTCAAATACAGAGTTTACTGAATAGAATGTACACTTGAGCGCAATAACGAGATCATATGGCAAGCTGTCAGTCTAGCAACGTGCGCGTGCCGTGTTTCTGACAGCCGTGCCAGACCGCTGCTGACTCGTCCTATTCGTGCATGTTTTCATGTCTGTTGCATTAACTTTTCTCTTATTTGTGCATTTGTTTAAGGTGGTAGTAACGATTTCGACGATTTCTTACATTAGAAATTAGAGAAATCTTTTTTTTGAAGCGAATAGTAAACTAGTCTAAAAGTAACCATAATTTTATGAAACTAGATCAAAATATACACAAATAATATTTTATTCAGTTCAAAATGTACAAGATAAGACTAGCTACCACGCTGGCTTACTGTTTAGTAAGCCAATTTAGTAGCTAGCCTCAAACTAAGGATTTTGACAAATAAAAAAAAACCAACATCACAATTTTAGTCTAGTTTACAAAAATTATTGCGGTTTTGCTGTGAGTTTCAAAATTGCGACAAAAACGTGCTTCAAAGTTATATCGTCGAAATCGTTACTACCACCTTAACTCCACATGCTGAATTAATTTCTTAACCTTGGGGTTTGTGATGTTTTTTGTTTTTTTCATTGTGCCTTGTGTGCTAGACTCAGTGTCAGTGTGCTTACTGTGCTGTCCTACGTGTTTGAATGGGGTGGCGGGAGGCGTTTTTGGCTCGTGCTTTGTGTTTTTGTTTTCAGTTAGCCCTGGACATCCCCTATGCGCTCCAACAGTAGGTATATGCATATTGTGTTCAGTATGCGCATTGTCATTGTATAATGTATACAATAATCAAATTATCGATGGTCAACAACAACAAGGGTTATCGCCCACACAGTCTTTGGCGGTGTTCAATTGCTTGACGATGTGCAAAGGTGTTAGCTATATACATATTTTTCGCCAAATTCTGAAACATGAACAGCTTAGTTAGCAGTGACACGTGATGTGAGTGGGCAGCTTTGCCTGGGCCCCGTGCTTGCGTGTCCCCCGTGGTGGTTGTAGTGGTGTGTGCTGGCTGCTGTTGTAGTTGATCCCGCACGTGACCTCAGTGCCCGCCGTGACCACCCTCGTGCCCCTGGCCTTTGTCCTGGCCATGTCCGGGGTCAAGGACGCCTACGACGACATGGTGAGTTGCCTGACTCCCCCCCCATCCGTCCGGTGATTCAGCAGAGGACCAGACTCCAAGGACACACTTGCAACCATGTAAAATTAAGACAACAGGTTTTGTGTAATTCAAACAAGGACATAACTGTTGTGCACGTGCTTGGTGCTGGACAATGTGAAGCCTAATGCCCGCTTCCCACTACAGGTTTATGGTTTAAGGTTTAACGTTTCATTTACACTGACCATGGTTTTTTTTTTTTTTTTTTTTTTTTTTTTTTTTTTTTTTTTTTTTTAATATTTTTTTTTTTTTTTTTTTTTTTTTTTTTTTTTTTTTTTTTTTTTTAGTTTAAGGTTTCACGATATTTGAATGTTGTATATTCATTGGCTGGATGCAGAAGCTCCGCCTACCCACAGCTCGCAGCTGATCAACAGAATATAGAAGCTCTCCCTACAGCTCGTAACTGACTGCCGGAATGGAGAAGCTCCGTCTACAGCCTGTAGCTAATTGACTAAATCCTTAAACCTTAAACCAAGAAGGTGAAATTTTTCAACATCGTTAAACCTTGAACCTTAAACCTATGCAGTGGAATTGTGCAATATGCTAATATCATGTTCTACGTTAAACCTTAAACCTTAGACCTGCAATGAGAAGCGGGCATCGCTGGTGATGTGACCAGGTGTTCATACATGGGCAAGGTGGTTAAAATGAACCCGGGAAAACTAACAATTTCTTGCGCGGTCCCTTCACCCTGGGCGATAGGGTCCATTGCAAAATGTAATTTGTAGTCATTTAATCTAAATAAATTCGCTGTCAGTGGCCCACCCAGAAAAAAATTTCAGGGGGATAATTTTCTGAGTTTTTGTGATGGGTTAAAATGCACTTTTCAGTAATTTTAACACTTAAATTCGCATTGCAAACCCAAGATCACTAGGCCACAGGCTGCCAGGGGATGGGGGCGGCAGCCCCCAGAAAAAGATTGGAGATTTTTCAATTTTTAAGTTGAATTTGGTCAACTGGAGACGTATCAGAAATTTTTTTCGGTCGGGCGATAAAACCAAAGGGGTTTGGGACCGCGCAATCAATCTAGAGTGAGACGGCGCAGTCATTAAGAATGCGCAGTCAATTAAGCGTTGGACAGCGCGGACTATTAGTTGTTTTAAACTGCGCGGTCCAACTCTTATTGACGCAATGCTAAGACGCAATCCTACTACCGCGCAGTGCCAAGTCTAACTTTAGTTTGACTGCGCCTGCGCAGACTATTTGTACAGCGCAGGCCAACTATTAAGGTGGTAGTAACGTTTTCGACAGTTTTGCAGGAGTAACATTTGACAACTTACGATTTTATATCAATAATTCATAGTACGCTTATTAATTTAGGAAACTATAAATTATTATGAGATAAATGCGTGCTAAAATAGCTTGAAGCAATCATTTTTAATTTTCACAGAAAATATTTTTCAGCCAGTTACGACAATTTTTCGTAAACTTTATGTTTAGCTAAGCCAAAGTAGTAGCTAGCTAGTCAAAAAGGCCGTTTATCGAAAAAAGTGAAAAATGACAGACGGGCATGTCAAAAGCCTTCAATTTAGATGCCAAAACTTATCCTTCCGCTGTTCACTTGTTAAGATTACGTCACATTTATGTAACATTTCTTTTTGAACTAAAGTGCATTACACAAAAGTCCGCAAAACTTGACAACTACTACACAGATTTTGTTCTAAATTTTGAATAAATTGGCACACATATGTGTCTACTTTATGCTAAAATTTCAAAAATTTTGTTGGCTCAAATTTTGCGTTACATCAATTTCAATCACAGAAATCTGTAAACATGTACTTCCGTGGACTAAATATCAAGTCTCAATGTTGCAATCTTTTCATGCGTTATTTTAAATGTTTTTTAGACCATTTCTGATGTGTCAATTTTTTTATTTGTATTAATTTAGCCCATTTCGTGAAAAAATTAGATTCAAAAATTTGTATATTTTTCAAAATTCGAAAAAATTCAAAATTGAAGGTCCGTAACTTTTTTTCTACATCATATAAATGCACCAAAATTCACCTTGTTATTGACTATGTTGGTGTAAAGAATGAAATTATTTGGAATTACACTGTCAATTTTACAAGCAAAACATGAACTAGTCGGGTGGCTACAACGGGTTGCCGACAGTGGGTAGAGGACCCTCTATTCTAAGCAAAGGACCCTCTATTCTAGGTAAAGGTCCCTCTGTTTGTGTTCAGGAGCTCAAATTGCCCCTAGGGACGTCAAAATCCCAATTTCGAAAATTTGACCCCTGGGGACCCCCTGGGCATGGTGCCCTAGGGGGGTCATGGAAGGGTCCAGAGGGGTCCTAGACAAAAATGGACCTCGGATTCGTGTTCTGGGTTCAAATTACCCCTAGGGACGTCAAAATCCCAATTTCGAAAATTTGACCCCTGGGGACCCCCTGGGCAGGGTGCCCTAGGGGGGTCCAGGAAGGTCCTACGCAAAAATGGACCTCGGATTCGTGTTCAGCAGCTCAAACTACCCCCAGAAACATCAAAATCTCAATTTCGAAAATTTGACCCCTGAGGACCCCCTGGACCCCCTAGGGTGGGTACCCTGAGGAGGTCATAGGGGGGTCCAGGAAGGTCCTACGCAAAAATGGACCTCGGATTCGTGTTCAGCAGCTCAAAATACCCCCAGAAACATCAAAATCTCAATTTCGAAAATTTGACCCCTCAGGACCCCCTCATTTTGAGGGTCACGTGACCCGGCCCCCCGAGGGGTCACGGGGTCACCAAGGTGGGGGGCACAATCACTCAAGGGGGGGACCCTTCCACCAAAGTTTGGTTCATATCCATAAAGCATTTCACACAAAAAAGTGGCAACATAAGAAGCCAAAGGATTAATAATAATATTAATTAATATATATATTATTATACTATCCTAAATGCATAGCATCGGCTTCATCCAACAGTCAGTAAGAAGCGCCATTACTTTTTATTTTTGTAATTTACAGTCTGTATGATTTTTAAGGAACGTAAATTGGAGTTATTTTTACTCCGCAAATCCTCCGCGACAGACCACTTTAGTAGTTAGTCAATTTTGAAAATTAACCAAAAAAACTGAAATAACTTTTGCTATGAACGTCGCAAAAACAAGAAAATGATATCACTGGATAGACAATTTTTAGCGCTTTCCAATGAAATGTCACATGACTGCGCCACTTTCTGAAAATGGGTCTAAAATCGAAATGAAAAAATATGGCGTCCGTTCAACGTTACTTCACAGGGTCATGTGACCCATCATTTGAAAGCTCAATGAATTTGCTGACGAATGACGCTTAAACTATTACTGTACCACCACTGTATCAAAAGTTATGCCCCCCGAAAACTTTTACTAAAAAGGGCTGACTATACAGATCACACCATATGGGATCAAATCTCCATGGAAATGCATTTGGGCTAAAATTTTGAAATTTTCTGCAAATTTTAAAATGTAAAATAAAATAGACTCGCTTGAATAAGTCTGATCTGGTCGAACTAGTCTAAACTAAACACACTAGACTTGTAATATTAATAATATTAATAATAACAGACATTTCAGATACAAAAGGGTTGCCTTTGCTTCGCAACTGGTCGGCAACCCAAAAATGCAAAAAATCACGAAATTTGACTACTTTAACAGTGTCTGCTGACTAGCTTGTTACAGATTTAATGTGCATAAGTGTAGTTTCAGTCAAGTACTTTACGTGAAAAAGACAGCTATTAAATTCATTGAGTCAATCAAAAATTATAGCACGTTATTAAAACTGTCGAAAACGTAACTACCACTTTAATTGGCTGCACAATCTTATTGACTGCTCAGTTTAGCAGACTATTTGGACTGCGCAATCAATCTAGAGTTAGACTGCGCAGTCAGTAGGATTCGAGTTGGACTGGGCAATCAATTTACAGTTAGCTGTGTGATACGCCTTAAATAGGGCTATATACATTGTGTGCAAATTTTAAGCGCATTGGAGTACCTAAAATTTTCACTTATCCAGGTTAATGCGTTAATAATCCAATTAACATCTGGTTTGTTATTTTTACATATAACCTAGGTTATTAAGTTTTTCAAATTTTTAAGACTACCGGTAAGGATTAAAGTAGTGAATATGTTATTACATAACTATTAAGGTTTCTGAGTAGTAGCTGATTTAATGCTTTGTTTATTAGTCTTTAAAGTTTGCAATTTCCTATTGTTTTTACTTTTTGATAGGCTACAAAGTAAAACTGTTTCGTCTTTTCAAAAGTGCTTTTACACTGGGTTTAAGCTTTGTCGTTTTAGACGTTCTAAAACCTTAAAACTAGATATTTATACTAGACATCTCTTAAAATGAAACCAGTTTTAAGAAACAGACAATCGCAGACGTGGTTTAAGAGTCCACAGATTCATTTCTATTTATTCGGTATCGCATTCGTACAGGTGCCCTTGTGTGAAAGCGTTCACATTATTCATTTTGATGTGTGCTTTGAATAACTATATATATATATATACTATGAGGTATATACACGATGAGTCAGCTAAACTCGACAAAATCCAAGTATATAATAATTTGTATTCAACTAATGATATGTAGCATAGAAAATAACATTGCAGGTTCAAACTTTGCGAAAGTGATGAAAGTGACACGAAACTTTTGCATAAAATTGCTGCTTGTTGAAATTTAGAATGCAAAAAATGTGCGATACTATGCCTTGTTGGCAGCTCCTTTTGGTTAGAATTGTCGGGGACTGTCTGTTCGTGGAAAATGGACATATACTTGCATGTAATTTGTATTAATGTAATATAGTTGTAGTGCACATGTAATTAAGTGCCTGTTTGTCTGTCATATATATTTTCTAAAGCTATGCTAGTCATGTGCAATGAAAGTTTGTGAGTGCGAGAAAGTTTGTTGAGCTTGCTTCAGCCCCACTCGGACCCTAGCCGGCCTGGCGTGGCACTGGCCTGTCTTCCAAACTGTCCTTGCAATATTTGTTTTTCTCGGCCTTAGCTGGCAGAGTTCGCTTGCAATCTGTTGCGCTGTAAGACGGAGCACACCGAGGGAACTGCTGTCTACTATGTCACTTGCTTTACCTATATATGTATATATTGTGCTGTGATGAACAAGAGGAACCAATTCAGTGGCTGTGTCTGTACGTATATATGTAAGCCAGATTCGCAAACCGCCCTCCTCGGCCAACAGTGCACGCAACCAAGCTGACCTTCGCATTCGGATGGGGTGCTGGGGTTGTGCTGTTAAGGCGGTAGTGTCGCGAAAGCAGTCCAATTTGCACGACTGTATAACTCCTAACTTGTTCAGTGAAATGTTAGAAATTGTTCTTTCTATATTTTAAAAATGTATCTAAAGGCAAATACTGCTGCCAAGTTTCTGCGAAATTGGTGCAGCATATAGTTTGCAATGATATCGCTAAGTCGAAAAAATGACGTTTTGAAAACCTATTCACAGTCCATATTTTCGTCATATTTATCAATTTTCGTTCTGTTTAGTTTGTTTGCACAAACTGATAGATGTTGTATATAGTTTATGTGCACAAAATTAAGTGCAAATCGCTGTCGTGGAGTAATACTCGTTATAACTGTGAAGTAGTAACAGCAATATTAGTATGAAAATTCTAGACGCTTATTTTAAAATCAAAAGAAAAACGTACCTTTTTTTTCTTATATGTGGCAAAAAATTGTGCGCAGACACATTACGTGTAGTTCACAAGCTGGCCAATCTGATTTCTAGCTTGTTTCGCTGATCGTGTACGTCCCTATTGTGTGATGTCTGGCTTACAAATGGTATTGGTTCAAGATCTGGCATATTTTTAGTGGGGGCGGGGGGGCTGGGGGGGGGGGGGCGCCCCCCCATTTGGTCCGGAGCCCCCCCATTTTGGTAGCGCCCCCCCCATTTCAGATGAGGTGCCCCCCATAGCCCAAATTTTTTTCCGGAAAGACGTTTTAGCGACTTTTTAGCTGTAGCGATGTCGTGGTCGACAGGTTTTTTGGGTCCTTTTTTTGCTAAATTTAGTATTAATGTAGCTTTAATAACGTATGAAAACGTAACATTTAACGTATAATAACCAATTTTTCGTGTAAAAATAGTGTTTTATCGTGAATTTGGCAGCCCCCCCATCTTTGTCGACGCCCCCCCATCCATGGGGGGGGGGGGCTGCCACCCCCATCGCGCCCCCACCCCATAAAATTTTGTCTAAAAATATGCCAGAAGATGTTGGTCGATATTGGTAGTCTAGTGTCTGGCAGTAATTATTTGACACCATACAGTGTTGGACTAGCTTCTCAGTGAACATATATTACTTTTTTATAGCAAAAAGCTTTTTTTTTGCCACGTAAGAGCGAAACTGTTTTGGCGACACTACCACCGATTTACCGTCCGATTTATATATACTTGTCCTTTTGTTTTGTCTCTGACCGCTGGCCAACCAACTGTATCGGTTTTTTGCATGGACAAAGTTGTGGTCTAGTCAAGTTGAAGTTAGTGTGCAAAAGAGTAAGTAAAAGACATCATTGGGTCGTTTTCTCAGAACATTCATTTGAAGTTTTACCTTGTCCCTATGTCCTTTTGTCCTCGTCCCTGTTCCCATGTCCTTAAGGACAAGTATGAACCCGATTTTCGAGGGAGGATTTGTATATTGTAAAGTATATGCGCATGTCAAAATGCAAACCCTCTTGCCTAAAGCAGTATGGGAAAAACTCGTGGGGTGCCCCTTTGGCACCAAGTTATACGTTATGCCAAAAACTTATTAAAATTAGAACAAAGTGCAGCGTTTCCTTCCAACTTTTTGACCGAAAGAAACTGTCTGCTTAACATACTATAGTGTGTTTGAGAAGTTGTTTACGTTTTTAAAGGCCCATCCACACAGGGCTCATTTTGCCGCATGGCGTAGGCCATGGCGCATGAGAGGGCGCATGAGCGGGCACACTTGCCTACTGCATTGTGTGCATTGTTGCATTGTGCTTGTGTGCATTGTGTGAGCGGGTGCATTCTGTTTTCACACAGCCTGCTGCATTATTTCACACAATGCAGTAGGTAAGTGTGCGTGTGCGCCCGCTCATGCGCCCTCTCATGCGCCCGCTCATGCGCCATGGCGTACGCCATGCAATGCGCCCGCTCATGCACCCTCGTGTGAATAGACCTTAAGTTAAGTGGATAAGTGAGTGATGGTTGAGGGCTGCAGCCAGTGTTTGAGTGTGCAGTGTGTGTGTGTGTGTGTGTGTGCAGTGTGTGTGTGTGTGTGTTTCAGCAGCGGCACCGGAGCGACAACCAGGTGAACAACCGCAAGTCGTACGTGATCCGGGGCGGGAAGCTGGTGGAGGAGATGTGGCAGAACGTCAAGGTCGGGGACGTCATCCGCATGGAGAACGATCACTTCGTGGCGGTCAGTCTCTCTTACGCTCAACCCGACCCGACCCGCTTCCGCAATCTAGTGCTAACCTCCTATTCTAACCATACATGTATGAGGGGGGGATGGGGGACCCCCCCTTCCCAAATCGAGGCACTTTTTTTGGGAAAATTTGAGAAAATTTCGCAAAAAAGGGTATTTTTTGTCGATCAGGGGGGTGGGTCCCCAAAATTTGGCCGGAGAGCAGGGTTTTTTTGAAAATCGGCACTGCGTAAATACTGCGTATTTTTATTTTTGACTGCGTATTTTTAGGAACGATTGCGTATTTTTTCAAAACTAGTATATAATTGGTTAAAAACATAGCCAACGCATTTGGACGGTGTGTCAAGCAATTCTAATACAATATATTGAGCTGGAGTTAACGTCAAAAAGCTAGTTTTGGTCACATCCAGTGGCGTTTCCAGAAAAAGATTTCGGGGGGACTTTTCGATTTTTTGTAATATAGCGAAAATGCGCATTATAGCAATTTCACCACTTATAAAACGCCTTACAAACGCAAGATCACTAAACTACAAACTTGCAGGGGTCTGGGGGAGGCAGCTCGCAGAATAAAAATGGGCTATTTTTCCCATTTGTAGACCAAATTTGGTGAACTGGAGACGTAAACTTTTTCCATGCAAGTGCAGTAAAATGTACTCGTTTAAGGGGGGGGGGTATCCAGGTCAAAAATCGAAGTTCTCCAATTTTGCTTATTTTCACATATGTTACTCCCCCAAGGCACCCCAACGTCAGATGAGAACAATTAAGCTTGAAGGTGCACTTTTGGTTCAGTGCGTTCGTCAGTGTATTTACATAGGCAAAAGTACGCAAAAAAGCCTAAAAGTAGCCCTCAGTTGAACAGTTCTAACACAGACCACATCAAGTTAATCAGACTGAAACTTGGCATAGTAGCAGCCCACATGTATGCGCAAAATCGTATGATCCGGATTTTTGGTATGTATTTTCAATTCTAAAATCGAGGGCGAAATGTGAAAAAATGGCTGTTTTTTGGGCACGCCAATTGAGTGATTTAACATTTGGCGTCGCTGCCCAGGCCATGGGCAAAAATTTAAAAAAAATGAATTATAGAGGTTGAGATATGACATTAGGCTATCGAATCATGTAAAAATCAGCTTCGTCAGTATTAACAAAAATTTCGAGTAAAGGAACGCTTTGTGAGCACAAAAAACTTTTTTTTGCGCCTATGATTTACACGTAAAATTGAATTTTTGGGAGCCCCTAGTAAAAACTTGGCAAAAGCATTGGTTCCAGTTTGTTACATCTGCGATGCGCCTTCCCTGGGGCTACATTTTGTGCAAATTTGAAGCGAATCGGAGAACCTAATATTTTCACTTTTCCAGGTAGCCCCCCCTTAAACATGCATAGGCTTTGAGGAAAGATAATAACAAGGAATAGTAAGCCACAGAGTCGCAGGGGTCCGGGGGCGGCAGCCCCCAGAAAAAAAATTTGGGAAAATTTTTTATTTTTAGGCCAAATTTGGTCAATTTGGAGACGTATCGGAAAAAATTTGCGGCTAAGCTTGATTTACTGCCGTTTGGTGGGCGCATGAAGGCTGCGTAAATTCTGCGTATTTTTATTTTTGACTGCGTAAATTTAAGGCTCACTGCGTAAATACGCAGTATTTTACGCAAAAAAAACCATGCCGGAGAGGCCCACGTCCCAAAAGTTGGACTCCGTTACATGTATGATTTCACCAAAGTGATGCCCAATGGAGGCATTTTATAATAATTACATATGTGTGTAAATAAGCAGACGTATATTTCTTGCATAAGCCAAATGTTATGCGGGGGTTGCCCCCTCCCACGGATGGAAGGAGGCACCAATCAATATGGGAGAGAGCACCAAAGTCTAGATAAAACATTATTTCTAGCTAGGCGAAAAATTGTGTAACGTAATTATAGCTTCACTGTAGCTTCGACAACAACAACAAAGGTGTATTAGGTGTTCAACAAAAAATAGTTGTCGACGGGAGTAACTATTTTGATTTTGTCACTTTTGTGCGAATTTAGGAAATAGCCTTATTCAGCGTGAAGGAGCTCGTGTGTGAGGTTGTGTGTGTGTGTTTCAGGCGGACCTGCTGCTGTTGTCTTCCAGCGAGCCGCACGGGCTGTGCTACATCGAGACTGCCGAGCTGGACGGGTGGGTCTCTCTCTGCTTCCTCACTGTTGGCTTAGGGCAGCACTTTCTCAACAAATAAACTTTGCAATTTGCAAATCCGCACTGCCTAATCGTAAAGCGGCATTTTTTCGACCGCGTATTTGCAGAAAAGATTTCGTAGTGTTACGAACACAAATTTTGTAATATGCTTTAGTAATGGCTCAAAACATAGCTAACGCCCCTAGACGCTGTGTCAAGCAAAACAATTGCAAATGTTACATTCAGCTGGAAATATCTAAAACGTTGAAGTATCGTCCACGACTGATTTGTGCGAAGTTGTGAGTGGTGGCAAAGGTCTGTCTCTCCTGGGTCCCCCTCCCCCGTCTTCGAGGACTGCACGTGTCCGAAAGCCGTTTTGTTGGTGTTGTTAGACGGCGGGTGTGTGTGCACGGCATGGGAGGCGGGGGGGGGTCATCGTTTGTCACTTACCACTGCCCATCCCCGAGCCTTCGAAAACTTGACCGTGTGAGATCAAGATTAATTATCAGTTAATTCCCGCTGCGCTTTGTAGCAAAAGTGTGCAATAATTTGGTCTGCGAAATGATGTTTAGGTTCGTGTTCTGCATCTGCGTGGTAGTGACAGATATGACTTGTGAGTTGTGACAGATAGTATAGATACGGGATAGTCCCCTTTAGCTGTTGTTTCCTTGCTATATACGACTACAGCCCACCGTGTGGCCACTGGCAGTGTTTTGTTTCAGAGAGACCAATCTGAAGGCTCGACAAGCCTTGCCGGAAACAGCCGAGTTGGCGGATGATAATAAAAAAATCAGCAATTTTAATGGTATCCGCTGATGTGCTGCTTTCTGCTCGCCCGCCTCCCTGTTCGTTCACGGCCTTCAGTGGCGGACTTGGAATTACCATTGGGGGGGGGGGTCTCGGACCCCGCTAAGCCCGTTGACCACCAGGCCCCATTTTTCTAAATGTGTTAAAAATGCTTTTAAGGTGGTAGTGCTAGTAATGGTTTCGACACTTCTGAGGAGTAACATTTGCCTGCTAGCGATTAACTTTCATGTAAAAATAATATGAACATTCCAGACATTGAAACCTATTAACTGTAATGAAATGAATGCCTCTTAAAAATCTAGAAATACTCTTTTTTCAATTTTTGCAAGTGTGGAGGGGCTGTGGTGGGAGGGGGGAGTTGAGCTGGCTGAGTGGTCTGATGGGTGTGTGTGGTGTGTTTCAGCGGAGATCGTCTGCGAGCCACCCAACAACCGACTGAACCAGTTCGAGGGCCGGCTGTCGTGGGAGGGGGAGCAGCACGCGCTGGACAACGACAAGATGCTGCTGCGCGGCTGCGTGCTGCGCAACACCAAGTGGTGCTACGGCATCGTGGTGTTTGCGGGGCGCGACACCAAGCTGATGCAGAACAGCGGCAAGACCAAGTTCAAGCGCACCAGTCTGGACCGCTTCCTGAACGTGCTGATCATCGGGATCGTGATCTTCCTGCTGTCCATGTGTCTGATCTGCACGGTGCTGAACGGGATCTGGGAGAAGGCCACCGGGCGCCACTGGACCGCCTTCCTGCCCTGGGACCAGATCAACGACCCCATCGCCGCCCAGAACGGCAAGATCGCCTTCATCGCCTTCCTCATCTACTTCTCCTACGCCATCCTGCTGAACACCGTCGTGCCCATCTCGCTCTACGTCAGCGTGGAGATCATCCGCTTCGCCCACTCCTGGCTCATCAACTGGGACCGCGAGATGTACTACGCCCGCTCAGACACGCCCGCCCGCGCCCGCACCACCACGCTCAACGAGGAGCTGGGACAGATACAGTACATCTTCAGCGACAAGACGGGCACGCTCACACAGGTATGGGCAGGGTCTTGTGTGCTTTTATAACAAAGTGTGCGTTCTTTAAACTATAGTCGGAACTCGGATTGCTTTTTTCATGCGTTATATACACTGTTGCTACACAAGCATGGTGTTGTAATGGAATTGCTATCAAACTATTCTGATTTTCAGACCGAATTTGGTCAATTAGAGACGTATCCGAAATTTTTTTCGGCTGGGCGATAAAACCAAAGGGGGTCCCCTTGTGTAAATTTTCAGTTGGCTCAAAATTTTGTGTGCTTTTTGGTGTTTTTTTTATAAGAAAGTGTGTGCTTTTATTAAAAAGTGTGCGAAAACACGGTAAAAAACACAAAAAAACCGTGGTCCAAGGCGTGTCTGGTGAATAGGGCAGACAGAAGAGTGATTGAGTGTGGCGATTGTTGCAGAACATCATGACCTTCAACAAGTGCACCATCAACGGGACGCTGTACGGCGAGGTGTTGGACGCCAAGGGAGAAGTCATCGAGGATGTGCAGGTGCGCCCAAGGGGGGACGTATCAGGGTAGGCGCGATAGCGCCTAACCCTAGAATAGGAACGACACTCCACATTGCAGAATTTCAAAATTAGTTTTTTTAATAACTAAAAATTTATGCAAGCAAACTGGTTTTAATTTGGTGTGTGCACGTGCCTGGGGGAG
>JASANF010008442.1:0-39568 GCA_030248245.1 Trissonchulus sp. WLG1_4 | reverse complement strand
GGAAAGGGTAACCCCGTGTGTAGGTATAACAGGGGTTGAAGGTATGGCCATAGCAAGTGGCTGAATACTTGACCAGCTTTTTAAGGAGGTTACTCTGCACGATTGAGGGTAAGTCTGTGGATACAGAGTCAAAAACGTTCATTCTGACTCTGTTGTAAGCCATGCATTCTTCAACGAAGTGCTGTGGGGTTTCGACATGCAACCTGCATCGCGGGCACAAAGCCGAAGTAGTGGGATCCATTAGAGACAGATGACGGTCGGAAAGCCCATGACCGATTAGAACCTGGATAAGGGACCGTAGCCGTACACGAGGTAGACTTAGATGATTATCCTGTTTTTGGTGCTCAATTCACCAATGGTCTCCTTTGCCTGGCGACAATCTTGCCTGCTTCGCCAGCGATGGTTGGCGATATTGCTGAAGTAAGTTTTTATTTTTCCTTTGTATACTGCAGGGGAAATTGGAATAATTGGTTCAGGGCCAGTAGGAGGTTGACTAGCTGCGTCTTTAGCAGCTGCGTCTGCTTCTTCGTTACCCCAGGTGCCAGCGTGTCCTGGTGACCAGTTGATAGTAACCGTGTTGTTTGCTGCAAGTCTGTTAAGCTGTTGAATACATTGTCCAACAACAACAGAGTTAATATTGCAGTTGTTTAACGCGTGGATAGCAACTTGACTGTCAGTCAATAGATCAATGTCTCGTTCACTGAGACTACACGAAGAAAGATAATCTGCCGCCTGGCGGATGGCTTCAACCTCCGCCTGGAAGACAGTGGAGGGTGCCCCAATGGGATCTTCCCAATTGCGCATTCATCTAGCGAACCAAGTTTGATAACATAGCCAGCACCTACGCCACCATTGCGCTTGGAACCATCAGTGAAACACTGTATGGTTTCACCGTGCGCTTGGTTTGCGAAAGCTTTCTGAGTATTGAAGGAGCGATATCAGTGTGATACAACCGTTCGAGGTCCAGTTCTGGTATGCATTTATCGGCAGACACGTTTACCAGGGAGGCAATACATTTGGTTATTGATTGGGCTATGTCCACATGTCAATCAATGAACCATCCGCATTAGCTGTACGGGAAGCTGCCCAAGAATTACAGATATGCATTCTATGAGCTGCTTTGACCAGCTACCCTGCGTACAAAGATGTCGACTGGAAGTAATGTGGCTGGCAGACAATCAAGGCTTTGGACAAGGGACAAGTGGCTCCCACCTAACCTGGCTATTAATTTCGATTGGAAACCCACATCCGGCTCTAAATCGATTGCGACCAAGTTCAACAAACAGTTTATCTCGGTAATACAGCATAAATCATCAAAGACTTGGCGCAAATTGGGTCGAAGCATCTCATCAGAACCCAAGGCCGGCACTCCCGGCCAGGTTAGCGACGCCATCTCATCAGCCAAACTATCTAAGGCACACGGACCGGACGGCACAACGATGATCCATCTAAAGCACCTAGGACCAATCGGAACCTGTTACCTAACTACCGTGCTGAACCTTTGTGTCGCCACGTGCGAAATACCCAGGATTTGGAAGCGGTCCATTATTATTCCTTTACTGAAGCCTGGAAAGGATGCAGCCGAAGCCACATCCTATCGACCAGTATCTCTGCTAAGCCCGGCAGTAAAGATTCTAGAACGACTGCTACTTCCAATCCTAACTGAACACCTGAACCAAGGCGACACACAGCACGGCTTCAAAAAACTCCACTCCACGACGTCTGCGCTGCTGAGAATAAGTGACAGAATCGCGTCCGGCTTCTACCAAAAGAAACCACCAAGCCGCACCATTCTCCTGCAGATCGATCTGACAAAAGCGTTCGACATGGTAAACCACGAATTTTTGTTGGCGGACTTGGCTAGATCAACCCTGCCTGGCACAGTGGTGAAATGGATCAGAAAATACCTTAGAGGCAGACAGTCGTGCGTCCTTTTCAGAGACAAGCTCTCTAAAACCAGAAACGTGCACACTGGCGTCCGCCAAGGCGCGGTGATCTCCCCATGCCTCTTTAACTTCTACCTATCAGCTATACCCGATCCGCCAGAAGACGTGGAAATAGTGCAATATGCGGATGATACGTCGGTTCTAACGTCAGGACCAAAAATACAGCCTCTCTGCGACCGACTCATTGAATACATCCCAACTCTCATGGCCTATCTCGATGAGCGTCAACTAGTGGTATCGCCGGAAAAATCTACAGTGACGCTCTTCACTCCACACAGTGCCGAGGCTAAGATCCACCCCAATGTCCGCATCAACAACACGCAAGTGAAACAGGAAAAGCAGCCAAAAGTCCTAGGAGTGCTCCACGACACCATGTTCACTTTTGGTCCTCATTGTCGTGCTGCTGCCGCCAAGGTGAGGAAAAGAAACAATATCCTCAAAGCGCTTGCTGGCTCTACCTGGGGGCAACAAAAGGAAACGCTTGTTCTGACATACAAGGCAATCGAAAGATCTGTGGCCGAGTACGCCACCTCTGTATGGTCCCCTATAGCCAGCCAGACAAGCTGGAAGGCCTTAGAAGTTGCTCAGAATGAAGCCTTGCGGATTGCTACTGGCTGCCATTTGATGTCTAGCGTAGACCATCTTCACCAGGAGACCCTCACGCTTCCAGCTCAGGCCCATGCAGAACTTCGCAGCAAGCAATACATGTTAGCCTGTCACCGAGCCAACCGTCCTTGCTCCTGGCTGACAAGATCTCCGATCCCGCCTGGCGACATGAAGCCTACCATAGCCAAACACAGCAGAGAAATAGCCGACTTGGTGCAACAAGGCCACACGACTCTCACGGCCCGCGAATATAAATCCAAACTGAACTTTTTACACCAAACGGAAGTTACTGCAGCCTTGAATGGCTACAGACATACCACTGTGCTGGGTGGGCCCCCTCCACCCATCCACGACTCCGAGCGGACGCTGCCCCGGCATGCTCGTTCGGTTCTAGCCCAGCTGCGGTCTGGACACTGCAGCCTACTGAACTCTTACAGGTCTAGAATTGACCCCTCGGTGGCTAATTGCTGCCCTGAATGTGGAGCGTCTCCACATAACGTTGAGCACCTATTCACCTGCCCTAACCGCACAACCGCCCTGTCCCCCCTTGACCTCTGGGACCGACTCTCGAAGGTGGCGACCTTTCTGAACCTAATCTGACAGACGACAGAGCTAGTCCCTGGGGAAGGAGTCCCGGTGGGCTACAACAACAACAACACTGGAAGTAATCCCAGGATCTCTTCCAAAGCAGCGGTATGGAGTACTAGGGAAGGCAGCCGTTGCCATAAGGCATGCTAGGCGCTGACTTTAACCAAGCGTTGAGTGTGCCTTTTGAAGTTTAAGGCATTCAGCCAAACAACATTGGCATAGGCAAAAATTGGGCGTACAATAGTAGTGTACAGCCAAAGAACCGCGGAGGGTTGGAGACCCCAAGATTGGCCTGTAGCTCGTTTGCACTGGACCAGTGCTTTCGTAGCTTGTTGGGCTTTTTTATCGACATGGGCCCGCCAATTTAATTTGGCAGTCAAAACAACGCCCAGGTATTGGACTTCTTTATGCCACGGCTTTTTAGCGGCTCTCAGGTACAACCACTGTTATGTAGCTACAGGAAACATTGAAAGGGCCCTCCCATTTTTTTGGTGTGACGGGACAGTGAATTTGTGAAGGGTTTCTCATCATCGTAGGTTGGGTTTGTTGTCCACACTATAGTACGAGAAACGGCTACTGGGTTTCCCTTCCAAGTTTTGGTCGTCCGCTTTAGGCCGTTTTCATGTACAGGACCCATTACTAAAAGAAACTTTTAACTAAAAAACAGCAACACGACAACAACTCACCAAACAATCAGAAAAACAATAGAAAATATAGATAATTATGTAGAGTAAATTCAACTTTTTGTCATTGTTGATCTTTTTTATACAGCAGTTTGGCACCAAAACTAACTAAATTTCAATTGAAACTTATTTATGTTTAGTAAAACAAGAAGTACAAAAAAACCACTGTTATGTAGCAACAGGAAACATTGAAAGGGCCCTCCCATTTTTTAGGTGTGACGGGACAGTGAATTTGTGAAGGGTTTCTCATCATCGTAGGTTGGGTTTGTTGTCCACACTATAGTACGAGAAACGGCTACTGGGTTTCCCTTCCAAGTTTTGGTCCGCTTTAGGCCGTTTTCATGTACAGGACCCATTACTAAAAGAAAGTTTTTAACTAAAAAACAGCAACACGACAACAACTCACCAAACAATCAGAAAAACAATAGAAAATATAGATAATTATGTAGAGTAAATTCAACTTTTTGTAATTGTTGATCTTTTTATACAGCAGTTTGGCACCAAAACTAACTCAATTTCAATTGAAACTTATTTATGTTTCGGTAAAACAAGCAGGTGCAAAAAAGACCACCTGTTATGTAGCCACAGGAAACATTGAAAGGGCCCTCCCATTTTTTTGGTGTGACGGGACAGTGAATTTGTGAAGGGTTTCTCATCATCGTAGGTTGGGTTTGTTGTCCACACTATAGTACGAGAAACGGCTACTGGGTTTCCCTTCCAAGTTTTGGTCCGCTTTAGGCCGTTTTCGTGTACAGGACCCATTACTAAAAGAAACTTTTAACTAAAATACAGCAACACGACAACAACTCACCAAACAATCAGAAAAACAATAGAAAATATAGATAATTATGTAGAGTAAATTCAACTTTTTGTCATTGTTGATCTTTTTATACAGCAGTTTGGCACCAAAACTAACTCAATTTCAATTGAAACTTATTTATGTTTCGTAAAACAAACAGGTGCAAAAAAAGAAGTACGATTGTCTGAATTTACAGCCGCAATTACTTTTACTCGTTTTGATAATTTAACAAATAAATCGCCATAAAAAATGCACCCACTCTACCTTATTGACTAGATAGAAAACCGTTGACGCGCTGACGCAGTATTTAACTAAAACGAATAAATACTAAGGAACCCGTGTTTCGGTGATTTATTCTCTTGAAATTACGTTTAGTTACAACAAACACTCCAGCCATTGAATATAGATTTAATATATACACACCAGATACCTTTGAGAAAGTAGTAAATTCAATAATAATAATAATAGGGATAATAATAATGATATAGATGGAGGTGCCCACCACCGCCACCACCAGTCCCACTCAACAAGCTACCATATACCTCTAGCAGATGTCCAGGTAGGTGGTTTTTTTGTTCGCCGCCTCGGTTTCGCGCTATAACCTCACCACTGGCACCCACTTTGTTTCCGGTCCCGTTGCGCCGGATACAGCCACATACTTCCGTGGATTCCTTTAGAAGGTATAGTTTTTCCACCGCCGTCCATTTCCTGTCCACCTCCCACTCCTCTTTCCGCCTATCCGGGCATTCCACCGTCGCTTTCACCCACGTCACCACCTGACTCTCCGATGCCGCGAAAAATGAGATTTCATTCTGGGGTACTCCTCGACCAAAATTGTTATTCTTAGCTTGAGGATGCATTTCAAAACTACACTCACTAGCAGATTCTCAAAAATAACCTGACTGACTTGTGTCCAAAGTGACTTCCAAAGTGACCGGTAGTAACCAGTCTATACCCCTCCTGGGGGGGCGGAAGCACCTCAGCAGAAACACTGGGTAACTCCCTTTGGTGGCACATGTATGAAAATGGGGTGTTGATTGTACCCTGAAAATAGCGCAAGAATTTTCTTGGGTACTCTCAGGTACAACCACTGTTTTGTAGCCACAGGAATCATTGAAAGGATCCTCCAATGTTTTTTGGTGTGATGGGACAGTGAATTTGTGAAGAGCTTCCCATAATCGTAGGTTGGGTGTGGTGACTGGTGTCCACACCATAATACGGGAAATGGCTACTGGGTTTCCTTTCAAAGTTTTGGTCAAGTCTCCTAGACCGTTTTCACGATAAAGAACCCATGACTAAAACATATTTTTAACTAAAAAAAACAGCAGACACGACAACATCTTACCAAAACAATCACAGCAATATTGGGAAATATAGATAGTTACGAACGACAGCTTGTCGAGTAAATTCAATTTTTGTTATTGTTAGTCTTTTTATACAGCAGTTTGGCGCCTAAACTAACCCAATTTCAATTGAAACTTACTTCATGTTTTGTAAAACAAGCAGGTGCAAAAAAGTAGTACGATTGTCTGAATTTCCAATCGCAATAACTTTTGACTTGTTTCGAATAAATTAACAAATAAAATGACATAAAAAATGCACCCACTCTACCTTAATGACTAGATAGAAAACCGTTAACGACGCGCTAAAGCAGTACAACCTGTGGTAAGCGTCGCAAGATGCATAATTTTTTGATAAAAAGCGTCTGGGGTTGTGTCATAGCCGTTTCCGGCCGGGCGCCAAGGTCAAAACTACGTCAACTTGCAGTAAATGGGTCACGTGACCTATCAATCGAAAGCGCCGTGTCCCACCAATCGAATGGTGAAACTCCCGAGTGGCTGCGACACCCATAACAAAAGTTATGACAATTTTAAGGGTTTCATAGCATAGAACACTGTTATCATATTTTTAATCGTAATTACTACATTACGAAAGGTGTTCTGTTTCATGTTTTTCTCTTACAAAAGCAGGTGCAGAAAAAGCAGTACGATTGGATCAATCGCAATAATTTTCACTTGTTTCGATAATTTAACAAATAAAATGACAGCGAAAAATGCACCCCTCGACCTTAATGACTCTAAAAAAACCGTCAAGGAACGCGCTAAAGAAGATTTCACTAGAACAAATAACTACTAAAGGCCTATTCACACGAGCACGCATGAGCGGGCGCATGAGAGGGGATGAGCGGGGCATGAGCGGGCGCATGGCAGGGCGCATGGGCGGGCGCATGAGAGGGCGGCATGGGCGGGCGCATGAGAGGGCGCATGGCGGGCGCGTTGTCACACTGCCTGCTGCATTATTTCACACAATGCAGTATGCAACTGTGCGTGTGCGCCCGCCTGCGCCTGCGCCCGCCTGCGCCATGGCGTACGCCATGGAGCAAAACAGAATAAAACGCAAAAAAAAACACAGCCCTAGCGGAAAGTCTGTAGAAAAATAGTACGGAGACAGAAAATAGAAAAGGTTAAACGACTGAAAAGAGACCACAAAAAAACCATGTGCTAGGTATGGGTGCGAGCCCCACGCCTATGCTCCCACGCCCACCGGCTGCCCACCGTACGACCCGACGTGGGCGCAACTGTGCAGCAGGGGCAAAAATAAGGGTGAAAATACATAACGAAAAGAATGAAACAAAAAATGGAAAGCCGCAAAACAAACACTAATAGACCGAACATACCTATACATCAACCAGACTGTATACCTACACAAACATACACAGCCATCTGGATGCGAAAGTAGTAGAAAAGAGCCTGTACGGTATATGCAAACAGCCAATGCATACGTGTACACCAAGAATTAGCACGGAAACGACAGGATCAAGTGCTAGTTACACATATCACCACCGTATTGCGACTGTATGCAGAGAAATGCTAGAGGCAGATAAGAAATAACCAGAAATAACGGAAACCCACACAAGCTTACGAATAATACAAAAAATCCACAAAAAAGTAGGTGCATCAACCGTGGGAGTATAGATGAAGTGGAATGTATAGTAACTTGCCGACCCAAGGTTATATACATCGATCAATGGGCGAGGTTGTCCGTAAAGGACGCCGTGTCCCGGAAATGGGGAAAATTGTGTCCATAAAGGACACCGGAGCATGCCCATGGGAGGAGATGATTACCTAAGGACGCGTGCCAAAATAGAGCCTAGAATATGATAAGAGTAGTATTGTAACCTAGAGGACGTAACCAAGAGCAATGTTCTGGATTAAACGGTGCAAGAATCATAAAAAATAAAAAAAACAACTGAAATTACTAGAGAATTTATATTCGTAGAAATGTCATTCAGAAAGGTAGCAGTTTTAAGTGGGTGGAAGTTGCGAAAAGTTTGTGTGTTTTTCAAATATAATAGAAGCCATAATCCGGGTTTCGAAAAGTTTTGTGTCAGTAACTGCTGACTAAAAAAGTGTGTGAATTTTGAAAACTCTCAAACTTGGCCTAGATGACGTATCGGACGAAAACAATTTCAGAAGTGTTGCTGTCTGATTAGGAAAACTATTAGTGTGGTAAATGAAACTTGGGTCTTTTCACCAAAAAACGTATGAAGTACCTGATTGTTTTCTGAAGCAAGTATCCGAATGTCAAATATGTCTGGTGATTGTGTTGGTTGTTGACTTAATTTAGTTCTAAACTAGTAAGGAAAATGGTCCTTGGGGGGCTCTGTTGGGTAGAGCCGAAAAAAAAAAAATCTGTGGGGTATACCGGTTGAGATAGATATGATCTTCGTAGGGAGCCATTGTTTTTGGCTATCGCGCGACCCTTCAGCTAAATTATATATACATATTTTGTTGATGTAATATGGAGTATTTTTAACATTTTTTAATCAACATTTGGCAAAAACATTAGAGAGGGGTTATTCACAATAATTTTAGCTGAAATCCGACAGTTTTTTAGGGGTAAAAAAATTTGGGGCTGGCACAATTGGCTCAAGGACTGCTAAGGTGGTCGGCTGACAAGGGCGGGAAAACCGTACCTCTGCACAATGTGTTTTGCACAACATAAAAGATGTTTAGGTCTAAGTTTCTCTGCAAGCTATTGCTTTTAGATTATGGACTCTCTAGTTTATGGCATTGCACTGTAACTTACAATTACACACATCTAACACATACATAATGCAAATATATTCGAAAGGAAAGATGGTTATATGCAAAATATATACAAATAAGAGTAGAATAGGAAGAGATGAGGACTCTCCCGATTATGCTAGCAGCGCGCGTCCACAGAGCGCGAAAGGGGCGTTTTGTACGGTTTGAGGGGGGGGGGGGGTACCCCCCGGAAGACTCCGTACTGAACTGAGGGGGGGGGGGGGGGTACCCCCCCCAGGGAAACTATACCCCGTACTCAACTGAGGGGGTACCCCCCCCCTCAGTACCTACCGTCTTGAGTTGAGCGGGGTGTACCCCCCTCATTTCAAGACACTAACAAGGACTTTCGTTGATGTGCGAAATGAGGTTGGGAGAGCCCCCGACCGGGTACGAACTGAGGGGGGGGGGGGTAGCGTTTACTCGGGCCGTTGAAAAATTCTCCGTTGAATCTGCATTTTCTCATTGCGATTGAAACACTATATTTTTACAAGGTGACCGCCTAAAGCGGGAAGAACCGCTTACCCACTAATACTCACATTCAAACAAAAAGTCACTTTTGAAACAGCGCAAACCAATAAATTGAAATGAACGATTTAGCTTAGAAATGATTTATTGTTCCATCCAGAGAAGAAACTACTGTTTTTGATTCATGGTTGTTTTAATGCAAAACACTGCTGTACGCGCTGAAACGCCTTCATGGTTTGCGTGTAACTTCAGCTAAGTGTCGGCTGCATATTTTTGTCTGCGTATCTAAAAGTACGTTATTATCAATCAATCAATAAGTGATAGTGCTGTTACAGTAATTGTATTTTGCAGCCTCGGCAAAAAATTTGCCCATTTTTGCTAATATAACCCAAACCACTGTATAACTTTTTACTACTAATAATTTGAAAATTTAATTTTAAATGTTCTATTATTTCATCAACTATATAAAGTTATGAATTTTTAAAAGTAAAACCAAAATTTTCAATTATCAATGCTCCTTTGTTACTTAATGTTTACAAGTAAACAAACACTGCAACTAATTTTAAAATTGCATATTTTCAACAGAGCTTTGTCGGTCCGTTGAACTCAACGGCCGTTCAATGGCCTTTGAGCGGCCGTTGAACTAAACGGCCGTTGAAATTTTGAAAAGTTTAGAACGATTAGTTGGGAAAAATGATTAGTTGCGTGTTTTCAACTGTAAAATTTCTGAAACTCCGTAGATTTCAACGGAAAAATTTTGTTTATATATGTTCAATAGCAATGGAGAAAATGCAGAATTCAACGGAGAATTTTTCAACGGCCGTCGAGATAAACGCTACCCCCCCCCCCTCAGTTCAGTACCCGGTCGGGGGGGGGGGTACCCCCCAACCTCATTTCAGCACATCAACGAAAGTCCTTGTTAGTGTCTTGAAATGAGGGGGGTACACCCCGCTCAACTGAAGACGGGGTACTGAACTGAGGGGGGGTACCCCCCCTCAGTTGAGTACGGGGTATAGTTTTGATGGGGGGGGGGTACCCCCCCCTCAGTTCAGTACGGAGTCTTCAGTTGAGGGGGGTACCCCCCCCCCCCTCAAAACCGTACATAAACGGCCTATTTCGCGCTCTGCATTGGACGCGCGCTGCTAGGCATAATAGGGAGAGTGTCATACTCTTCCTATTACGTACTCTTATTTGTATATATTTTGCATATAACCATCTTATTACTTTCGATCATATTTGCATTATGTATGTGTTAGATGTGTGTAATTGTAAGTTACAGTGCAATCCATAAACTGAGAGTCCATAATCTAAAAGCAATAGCTTGCAAGAAACTTAGACCTAAACATCTTATGTTGTGCAAAACACATTGGTGCGAGGTACGGTTTTCACCGCCCTTGTCAGCCGACGACTTTAGCAGTCCTTGACCAATTGTTTGCACAGCCCCAAATAGTTTTTTACCCCTAAAAACTGTCGGAATTTCAGCTAAAATTGTTGTGAATAACCCTGTCTAATGTTTTTGCCAATGTTGAGTTAAAAAGAGTGTTAAAAAGACTCCATATTACATCAACAAAATATGATATATATAATTTAGCTGAAGGTCGCGCGAATAGGGTGCAGAAAACAATGGCTGCCCTACGAAGATCATATTCCTATTCTCAACCGGTATACCTAGTCCACCTACTTTGACGAGCTCACACGAATTGCATATTCTCGTTAACAAAGTCTTGTACCAATGCTTTTACAAGCTCAGCCTAAGTATTTTTCCGCTTTAGACAGACAGTAACCTATTCTACCCAACAGAGCCGCCCGACAAGGGCATTTTTCCTTACTAGTTTAGAACTAAATTAAGTCAACAACCAACACAATGCACCAGACATATTTGACATTCGGATGACTATTAAAAACAATAAGGTATTTCATACGTTTTTTGATAAAAGACGCAATTTCAATTTCCACACTAATAGTTTTCCTAATGCAGACAGCAACATTTCTGAAAATTGTTTTCGTCGATGCGTCATTGGCCAAGTTATTAAGAGATTTTCAAAAATTCACAACAAAACTTTTTAGTCAGCAGTTACTGACACAAAACTTTTCAAAACGCCGGATTAAACGGCTTCTATTATATTTGAAAAACACACAAACTTTATACGCAACTTCCACCCACTGTTTAAAACTGCTACCTTTCTGAATGACATTTTCTACGATATAAATTCTCTAAGTTAAAATTTAACAGTTGTTAATTTTTTATTTTTTATGAAATTACTTGCACCGTTTAAAATCCAGAAACATTGCTCTTGAGTAATACGTCCTCTAAGGTTACAAATACTAACTCTTATCAAACAAATTCTAAGGCTCATAATTTTTGAGACATCAGACGTCCTTTACGGACAACATCTCCTCCCATTAGGGCATGTCAGGCGTCCTTTATGGACACAAATTTTCCCCATTTCCGGGACATCAGGCGTCCTTTACGGACAAAACCTCAGCCCATTGAATCGAATGTAATATAAACCTTGGGTCAGGCAAAGTTACTAATACATTCCAACTTAACATCTATACTCCCAACGGTTGAAATGCAACCTAACTTTTTTGTGGATTTTTTAGTATTATTCAAGTAAAAGCTTGTGTGAGAGAATTATCCGATTATTTCTGAGATTATTTCTTATCTGCCTCTAGCAATTTACTCTGCATACAAGTCAGCAAATACGGTGGTGAATATGTGTAAACTAAGCACTTGAATCACTGTCGTTTCACGTGACTAAATTCTGGTGTAAACACGTAATGCATTGGCTGATTTGCATAATAACCGTACAGGCTCATTTTCATACTAACTTTCAGACATCCAGAAATGAGCTGTATGTTTAGTGTAGGTATACAGTCTGAGTTGAATGTATAGGTATGTTCAGGTCATATTAGTGTTTGATTTTGCGGCTTTACCATTTTTTAGTTTCAATTCTTTTCGTTATGTAATTTTCAAACCCTTATTTTTGCCACCTGCTGCAACAGTTGTGCCCCACGTCGGGTCGATACGGTGGGCAGCTGTGGGGCGTGGGAAGCATAGGCGTGGGGCTTCAGCACCCATACCTAGCAACATGGTTTTTAATTAACATGGTTTTTAACAGTCGTTTAAAACACTTTTCTATTTTCTGTCTCCGTACTATTTTTCTACAGAAAAAACTTTCACGACTAGGGCTGTGATTTTTTTAAAATTGCGATTTTAAAATTCTGATTTTGCTCCATGGCGTACGCCATGGCGCATGAGCGGGCGCATGAGAGGACGCATGAGCGGGCGCACACGCACAGTTGCATACTGCATTGTGTGAAATAATGCAGCAGGCAGTGTGAAAATAGAATGCGCCCGCTCATGCGCCCTCTCATGCGCCCGCCCATGCCGCCCTCTCATGCGCCCGCCCATGCGCCCTGCCATGCGCCCGCTCATGCGCCACTCATGCGCCCTCTCATGCGCCCGCTCATGCGTGCTCGTGTGAATAGGCCTTTAGTAGTTATTTGTTCTAGTGAAATACTTCTTTAGCGCGTCATTAACGGTTTTTTTATAAAGTCATTAAGGTAGAGGGGTGCATTTTTCGCTGTCATTTTATTTGTTAAATTATCGAAACAAGTGAAAATTATTGCGATTGTAAATTCAGACAATCGTACTGCTTTTTCTGCACCTGCTTTGTTGAGGAAACATGAAAACAGAACACTTTTCGTAATGTAGTAATTACGATTAAAATATGATAACAGTGTTCTATGGTATGAAACCCTTAAAATTGTCATAACTTTTGTTATGGGTGTCGCAGCCACTCGGGAGTTTCACCATTCGATTGGTGGGACACGGCGCTTTCGATTGATAGGTCACGTGACCCATTTACTGCAAGTTGACGTAGTTTTGACCTTGGCGCCCGGCCGGAAACGGCTATGACCAACCCCAGACGCTTTTTATCAAAAAATTATGCATCTTGCGACGCTTACCACAGGTTGTACTGCTTTAGCGCGTCGTTAACGGTTTTCTATCTAGTCATTAAGGTAGAGTGGGTGCATTTTTTATGTCATTTTATTTGTTAATTTATCGAAACAAGTAAAAGTTATTGCGATTGGAAATTCAGACAATCGTACTACTTTTTTGCACCTGCTTGTTTTACAAAACATGAATAAGTTTCAATTGAAATTGGGTTAGTTTAGGCGCCAAACTGCTGTATAAAAAGACTAACAATAACAAAAAATTGAATTTACTCGACAAGCTGTCGTTCGTAACTATCTATATTTCCCAATATTGCTGTGATTGTTTTGGTAAGATGTTGTCGTGTTGCTGTTTTTTTAGTTAAAAATATGTTTTAGTCATGGGTTCTGTACGTGAAAACGGTCTGAACTGGACCAAAACTTGGAAAGGAAACCCAGTAGCCATTTCCCGTATTATGGTGTGGACACCAGTCACCACACCCAACCTACGATTATGGGAAGCTCTTCACAAATTCACTGTCCCATCACACCAAAAAACATTGGAGGATCCTTTCAATGATTCCTGTGGCTACAAAACAGTGGTTGTACCTGAGAGTCGCAAGAAAATTCTTGCGCTATTTTCAGGGTACAATCAACACCCCATTTTCATACATGTGCCACCAAAGGGAGTTACCCAGTGTTTCTGCTGAGGTGCTTCCGCCCCCCCAGGAGGGGTATAGACTGGTTATTACCGGTCACTTTGGAAGTCACTTTGGACACAAGTCAGTCAGGTTATTTTTGAGAATCTGCTAGTGAGTGTAGTTTTGAAATGCATCCTCAAGCTAAGAATAACAATTTTGGTCGAGGAGTACCCAGAATGAAATCTCATTTTTCGCGGACGGAGAGTCAGGTGGTGACGTGGGTGAAAGCGACGGTGGAATGCCCGGATAGGCGGAAAGAGGAGTGGGAGGTGGACAGAAATGGACGGCGGTGGAAAAACTATACCTTCTAAAGGAATTTACGGAAGTAGTGGCTGTATACGGCGCAACGGGACCGGAAACAAAGTGGGTGCCAGTGGTGAGGTTATAGCGTGAAACGGGAGGTGGCGACAAAAAAACCACCTACCTGGACATCTGCTAGAGGTATATGGTAGCTTGTTGAGTGGGACTGGTGGTGGCGGTGGTGGGCACCTCCATCTATATCATTATTATTATCCCTATTATTATTATTATTGAATTTACTACTTTCTCAAAGGTATCTGGTGTGTATATATTAAATCTATATTCAATGGCTGGAGTGTTTGTTGTAACTAAACGTAATTTCAAGAGAATAAATCACCGAAACACGGGTTCCTTAGTATTTATTCGTTTTAGTTAAATACTGCGTCAGCGCGTCAACGGTTTTCTATCTAGTCAATAAGGTAGAGTGGGTGCATTTTTTATGGCGATTTATTTGTTAAATTATCAAAACGAGTAAAAGTAATTGCGGCTGTAAATTCAGACAATCGTACTTCTTTTTTTGCACCTGTTTGTTTTACGAAACATAAATAAGTTTCAATTGAAATTGAGTTAGTTTTGGTGCCAAACTGCTGTATAAAAAGATCAACAATGACAAAAAGTTGAATTTACTCTACATAATTATCTATATTTTCTATTGTTTTTCTGATTGTTTGGTGAGTTGTTGTCGTGTTGCTGTATTTTAGTTAAAAGTTTCTTTTAGTAATGGGTCCTGTACATGAAAACGGCCTAAAGCGGACCAAAACTTGGAAGGGAAACCCAGTAGCCGTTTCTCGTACTATAGTGTGGACAACAAACCCAACCTACGATGATGAGAAACCCTTCACAAATTCACTGTCCCGTCACACCAAAAAAATGGGAGGGCCCTTTCAATGTTTCCTGTGGCTACATAACAGTGGTTTTTTTGCACCTGCTTGTTTTACGAAACATAAATAAGTTTCAATTGAAATTGAGTTAGTTTTGGTGCCAAACTGCTGTATAAAAAGATCAACAATGACAAAAAGTTGAATTTACTCTACATAATTATCTATATTTTCTATTGTTTTTCTGATTGTTTGGTGAGTTGTTGTCGTGTTGCTGTTTTTTAGTTAAAAGTTTCTTTTAGTAATGGGTCCTGTACATGAAAACGGCCTAAAGCGGACCAAAACTTGGAAGGGAAACCCAGTAGCCGTTTCTCGTACTATAGTGTGGACAACAAACCCAACCTACGATGATGAGAAACCCTTCACAAATTCACTGTCCCGTCACACCAAAAAAATGGGAGGGCCCTTTCAATGTTTCCTGTGGCTACATAACAGTGGTTTTTTTGCACCTGCTTGTTTTACGAAACATAAATAAGTTTCAATTGAAATTGAGTTAGTTTTGGTGCCAAACTGCTGTATAAAAAGATCAACAATGACAAAAAGTTGAATTTACTCTACATAATTATCTATATTTTCTATTGTTTTTCTGATTGTTTGGTGAGTTGTTGTCGTGTTGCTGTTTTTTAGTTAAAAGTTTCTTTTAGTAATGGGTCCTGTACATGAAAACGGCCTAAAGCGGACGACCAAAACTTGGAAGGGAAACCCAGTAGCCGTTTCTCGTACTATAGTGTGGACAACAAACCCAACCTACGATGATGAGAAACCCTTCACAAATTCACTGTCCCGTCACACCAAAAAAATGGGAGGGCCCTTTCAATGTTTCCTGTAGCTACATAACAGTGGTTGTACCTGAGAGCCGCTAAAAAGCCGTGGCATAAAGAAGTCCAATACCTGGGCGTTGTTTTGACTGCCAAATTAAATTGGCGGGCCCATGTCGATAAAAAAGCCCAACAAGCTACGAAAGCACTGGTCCAGTGCAAACGAGCTACAGGCCAATCTTGGGGTCTCCAACCCTCCGCGGTTCTTTGGCTGTACACTACTATTGTACGCCCAATTTTTGCCTATGCCAATGTTGTTTGGCTGAATGCCTTAAACTTCAAAAGGCACACTCAACGCTTGGTTAAAGTCAGCGCCTAGCATGCCTTATGGCAACGGCTGCCTTCCCTAGTACTCCATACCGCTGCTTTGGAAGAGATCCTGGGATTACTTCCAGTGTTGTTGTTGTTGTAGCCCACCGGGACTCCTTCCCCAGGGACTAGCTCTGTCGTCTGTCAGATTAGGTTCAGAAAGGTCGCCACCTTCGAGAGTCGGTCCCAGAGGTCGAGGGGGGACAGGGCGGTTGTGCGGTTAGGGCAGGTGAATAGGTGCTCAACGTTATGTGGAGACGCTCCACATTCAGGGCAGCAATTAGCCACCGAGGGGTCAATTCTAGACCTGTAAGAGTTCAGTAGGCTGCAGTGTCCAGACCGCAGCTGGGCTAGAACCGAACGAGCATGCCGGGGCAGCGTCCGCTCGGAGTCGTGTATGGTTGGAGGGGGCCCACCCAGCACAGTGTTATGTCTGTAGCCATTCAAGGCTGCAGTAACTTCCGTTTGGTGTAAAAAGTTCAGTTTGGATTTATATTCGCGGGCCGTGAGAGTCGTGTGGCCTTGTTGCACCAAGTCGGCTATTTCTCTGCTGTGTTTGGCTATGGTAGGCTTCATGTCGCCAGGCGGGATCGGAGATCTTGTCAGCCAGGAGCAAGGATGGTTGGCTCGGTGACAGGCTAACATGTATTGCTTGCTGCGAAGTTCTGCATGGGCCTGAGCTGGAAGCGTGAGGGTCTCCTGGTGAAGATGGTCTACGCTAGACATCAAATGGCAGCCAGTAGCAATCCGCAAGGCTTCATTCTGAGCAACTTCTAAGGCCTTCCAGCTTGTCTGGCTGGCTATAGGGGACCATACAGGGGTGGCGTACTCGGCCACAGATCTTTCGATTGCCTTGTATGTCAGAACAAGCGTTTCCTTTTGTTGCCCCCAGGTAGAGCCAGCAAGCGCTTTGAGGATATTGTTTCTTTTCCTCACCTTGGCGGCAGCAGCACGACAATGAGGACCAAAAGTGAACATGGTGTCGTGGAGCACTCCTAGGACTTTTGGCTGCTTTTCCTGTTTCACTTGCGTGTTGTTGATGCGGACATTGGGGTGGATCTTAGCCTCGGCACTGTGTGGAGTGAAGAGCGTCACTGTAGATTTTTCCGGCGATACCACTAGTTGACGCTCATCGAGATAGGCCATGAGAGTTGGGATGTATTCAATGAGTCGGTCGCAGAGAGGCTGTATTTTTGGTCCTGACGTTAGAACCGACGTATCATCCGCATATTGCACTATTTCCACGTCTTCTGGCGGATCGGGTATAGCTGATAGGTAGAAGTTAAAGAGGCATGGGGAGATCACCGCGCCTTGGCGGACGCCAGTGTGCACGTTTCTGGTTTTAGAGAGCTTGTCTCTAAAAAGGACGCACGACTGTCTGCCTCTAAGGTATTTTCTGATCCATTTCACCACTGTGCCAGGCAGGGTTGATCTAGCCAAGTCCGCCAACAAAAATTCGTGGTTTACCATGTCGAACGCTTTTGTCAGATCGATCTGCAGGAGAATGGTGCGGCTTGGTGGTTTCTTTTGGTAGAAGCCGGACGCGATTCTGTCACTTATTCTCAGCAGCGCAGACGTCGTGGAGTGGAGTTTTTTGAAGCCGTGCTGTGTGTCGCCTTGGTTCAGGTGTTCAGTTAGGATTGGAAGTAGCAGTCGTTCTAGAATCTTTACTGCCGGGCTTAGCAGAGATACTGGTCGATAGGATGTGGCTTCGGCTGCATCCTTTCCAGGCTTCAGTAAAGGAATAATAATGGACCGCTTCCAAATCCTGGGTATTTCGCACGTGGCGACACAAAGGTTCAGCACGGTAGTTAGGTAGCAGGTTCCGATTGGTCCTAGGTGCTTTAGATGGATCATCGTTGTGCCGTCCGGTCCGTGTGCCTTAGATAGTTTGGCTGATGAGATGGCGTCGCTAACCTGGCCGGGAGTGCCGGCCTTGGGTTCTGATGAGATGCTTCGACCCAATTTGCGCCAAGTCTTTGATGATTTATGCTGTATTACCGAGATAAACTGTTTGTTGAACTTGGTCGCAATTGATTTAGAGCCGGATGTGGGTTTCCAATCGAAATTAATAGCCAGGTTAGGTGGAGACACTTGTCCCTTGTCCAAAGCCTTGATTGTCTGCCAGCCACATTACTTCCAGTCGACATCTTCCTACGCAGGGAAGCCGTCAAAGCAGCTCATAGAATGCATATCTGTAATTCTTGGGCAGCTTCCCGTACAGCTAATGCCTATGGTTCATTGATTGACATGTGGACATAGCCCAATCAATAACCAAATGTATTGCCTCCCTGGGTATGCTTGCCGATAAATGCATACCAGAACTGGACCTCGAACGGTTGTATCACACTGATATCGCTCCTCAATACTCAGTAAGCTTTCGCAAACCAAGCGCACGGTGAAACCATACAGTGTTTCACTGATGGTTCCAAGCGCAATGGTGGCGTAGGTGCTGGCTATGTTATCAAACTTGGTTCGCTAGATGAATGCGCAATTGGGAAGATCCCATTGGGGCACCTCCCCACTGTCTTCCAGGCGGAGGTTGAAGCCATCCGCCAGGCGGCAGATTATCTTACTTCGTGTAGTCTCAGTGAACGAGACATTGATCTATTGACTGACAGTCAAGTTGCTATCCACGCGTTAAACAACTGCAATATTAACTCTGTTGTTGTTGGACAATGTATTCAACAGCTTAACAGACTTGCAGCAAACAACACGGTTACTATCAACTGGTCACCAGGACACGCTGGCACCTGGGGTAACGAAGAAGCAGACGCAGCTGCTAAAGACGCAGCTAGTCAACCTCCTACTGGCCCTGAACCAATTATTCCAATTTCCCCTGCAGTATACAAAGGAAAAATAAAAACTTACTTCAGCAATATCGCCAACCATCGCTGGCGAAGCAGGCAAGATTGTCGCCAGGCAAAGGAGACCATTGGTGAATTGAGCACCAAAAACAGGATAATCATCTAAGTCTACCTCGTGTACGGCTACGGTCCCTTATCCAGGTTCTAATCGGTCATGGGCTTTCCGACCGTCATCTGTCTCTAATGGATCCCACTACTTCGGCTTTGTGCCCGCGATGCAGGTTGCATGTCGAAACCCCACAGCACTTCGTTGAAGAATGCATGGCTTACAACAGAGTCAGAATGAACGTTTTTGACTCTGTATCCACAGACTTACCCTCAATCGTGCAGAGTAACCTCCTTAAAAAGCTGGTCAAGTATTCAGCCACTTGCTATGGCCATACCTTCAACCCCTGTTATACCTACACACGGGGTTACCCTTTCCTACTGCGGCATGAGCAATGGGCCGACTTTTGGCCTAAGCTCTGGCTTGGAATCAGCCGCCGCTCTTAGTATAGTATAGAGAGCCGCTAGAAAATTAAGGGGAGTTACCCAGTGTTTATACTGGTTACTGGTTAGACCAGGCATCACACCTCCAGAGTTGGCAAATTACAGACTATTTTACCTAAGGGGTGGGATGCGGAACCACGGAAAAGATAGCGGGTCGGTAACAATGCTTTGAGTCCCATTTTGACTTCGATGAAGCGGGGCAAAAGTTCAAGTACAGTTCGAGTCTTCAGTGCCTACTCGGGGCCTACACCTTATGGTTACAAACTTCAGTGTCGGATTAATCTCACGCCGAAATTAGGGCCAGATTAATTCCTTCGGTACCAAAATTGGGGGCCGCATAATCCACTTGGTCCCGAAATTCTGGGCAGGATAAGTCGGTACAAAATAGCTGGGCTGGATCTATCCCTTCGGTACAGAAATTCTGGACCGTGTCACTCACCATCGGTAATTAAATTCTGGGCCGGTACCGGTACCGAAACGGGCCTATTTTGTGTAGCCTATAATACTACCATCGATGGCTTGCGCTATATGAGGTGCCAAAAGCCCCATTTTATACCTACTACGCGCTATTTCTACAATAGCGAATCTTTTACGTCAGATGGCATAATTTCGACATAGTTTATAGCCTCGGGCTACTTTTTTTATAGTCACTGCTTTGGCATTTTAGCGTTGAAAAAGTACATTAATTTTCTCGCCCATGTGCAATTACATCTGTCACTACTAATCACTAAGGACTTAGTGCCAAACATGGAACTTTTGCTGGGCAATACCTTACAATTCTATTTTACTTAGTTGTTCCGAATGTTGATTTTTAACGTGTTCTTGAGTTATTTAAATTTTTTTTCGAGTCATTTAATGTAAATTAAGACTCACGATTTAAAAAAGCATACAAGTTCTAAACTTACGCTCGGCAAGTAACGAAAGCCAAATCACAATGTCAGTATCTCCAGTGGATTTAACTTCTGAAAAGGCAAAACTTGAAAAATCAAAAAATTTACATATACTTTTTTTAAATATTAACAACATTCACATACGAATTTCTAAATATTAAAAAATTCACATATTATATTTTTCTGATAGTTAAGCCAGTGGACACAAAGTTACATTATTCTGTTTTCCAAAACTCTACCGCCCCCTCGTTTGAAACCCCACTCGGAAAATGATATTGCATAGCAAAAAATAATGCAACTGTTGTTGTCTTGTCCTTATTGGCTACTCTTGATGCTAATCTGTCTACAAATTGACCGTATGAAGTCCAACTAATAGTGCTAGAATTAGAAATGAAACAAAACAGCACTGAAAACTAAAGTCTGACGAAAAATACATGCGCCACTTACTTATTTTAGTGACGTGACTTCTGCGACTACTTGCTGTACTCTTGATAGTCAAAATCTATTCTTTTCGTAACGAAATCACATGTTTCGTTTTCTTAAGTGGTGCAACTATTTTTTGGCAGACTTTAATGTAAATTATTTTCAAAAATATAACTCATTACTCAATGAGATGATATCATCCTTAATAGTCGTGCACTCTGCGGATAAAACTTCACAGGCTAATCGGTCCGAAGTTGAAGCAGCAATGTCGGACTGAGGGTCCGCATCGGTACAAAAACTGAGCACTCTAAAAAACAATGACTTTCATACCACATTTTGTGAAACTAAAATTATCCTTGAGATACCACTAGATCTTGTACCGATCAAGTGATATTCAATCGCGTTTCATAAAACCATAGTAATGTCTATTCATACTTACAGCCGTACGTCTGTTCACCCAGAAAATTTACGAAATAATAACGCCACCTATGTGTATAACTTAACTGAAAAAATTCATGTAGATTTCTTAAAGAAACTACTAGGTGTTAAAAATACTACACCTACAGCTGCTATTTATGCAGAGACAGGCCAACTGCCTTTAATTATAAATAGAGTATGTCGTATGTTTAAATTATGGTTCAAAATTTTAAATATGCCTAATGACAACCTGACCAAACAAATTTTTCCTTGTGCTGTTTGCACACACAAAAACCACCATACGAACATGGGTGAGTAGCTTGACAAAATTAATTGACCTTCTAAACCTACATGATGCTTGGCGTATGCAGTCTATTTCAAACTATACAGCTACTATCAATTATATAAAATCGACACTAAAAGGCATTTTTACTACACCATGGACACAAGAAATTGAAAATTTGCCAAGTCTTGATCTTTACATACAATTTAAAGGCTCCTTCAGCACGGAATCCTATCTTAACTGTATTAAAAACAATGCTCACAGACTTGCACTAAGTAGATTAAGACTACGTTCACACGACCTTGAGATTGAGAGAGGGAGATGGGATAGAAGGCAGACCCATCGTATACCAAGATCGGAACGTATCTGTAAATTATGCTGTTTAGGGAAACTTGAAGATGAAGTACATTTTTTAATGGTATGTCCACCGTTTAATGAACTGCGAACACTATACATATCTCAATTTTTTGATAGTAGCTTATCTGTCGAAGAAAATGCAATTTCCTTATTATCTACATCTGCTGAAAACATTATGATCAATGTTGCTAAATACGTTTATTTTGCTTTCAAACTCAGATCGATTTTGTGCACAGCACTAGTTCACATATAGCTAAATTTTCTTTTCTTGTGTTTATCCCGAATACAAAATCAAGCTTTGTAAAATATTTTCTGAAAAAATTAACAGATCAAAAAATTCGAATAACCGTGCTGCTTACCAATATGTATTACTAACATCTTATTAATTATCTAACATTAACATTAACATAACATCTTAACATTAACTAACTAGCATGCATTGTTTTTTCTATATTTGCTTGTTATGTTGTTGTTTGTTGATACCATTGGTACTATTAGCATACTATGTCCCGAGTTGGGATTTTATGCTTGTATTGTTGTTTGTTTGAAAAATAAACATAAATAAATAAACATAACATCAATTTATGGCGTGATTATTTAGTAATTTTGTCAGCTGACCAGACATACGGCTATAAGTATAAATCGACTTCAAGTCTCAATTAAGGTGGTACTTGCGTTATCGAGCTTTTAGTAATTTCTATGTAGTATAAACTCTGTGAAAAAATTTGTATAAAATATATTGTTATATATAAAAGAAAAATATATTAAGATATAAAAAATAGTTTACAAATTACAACTCATTAAAATTAAAAAAACACACTTGTCAGGACTGTAATTATATCGACCAGTGAGAGAACCCAAGGCAGAGCTGACTGACTCCGCCGCTGCAAAAGGCAAGAAAAAAAATCGGACAAAATCAGTGATATTTTTTTTACATTTTTAGTATTTATTAGTATATGAAATATTATGAAGGTCTATTTTAGCACTTTTTATGATTATTCACGTAGGTTTAAGTCCTTGACACATCACCGTAAGTTCAGTAAATAAGTCAGCGGTTTTATTTTGGTGCAAACGAACTTCTACATTTAACAAGCAGGTAATGTGAATTAACCATTAACGTGCAGTGTCAAGTTACGCTAAAGTGGTATTTTCGTTTTCGCTGACGTTATCTAAATCTAAAAATCTACATCTAAAAATATAAAAACACAACCTTATGCGTGACACGCGACTCCGCACCTAACTTTGAATAAGCTGCTATTTCGGGAATTAGTTTTGAGTTCTGACTGCCAATATATTATGTATTCATATTAACCCGTTGGCCTGAATTCACAAAAGGTGTTTAGACGCGATCTAAATCGTTCTTTTCGAATGAAATAACATAATATAACATCGTAATGAGAAATTCTATGTGTATGTTAAGCGATCACAACATGTTCAATTTATACTGTGTTTAAGTTAAACGCGCTTTGTGAATCCCAGCACTTTAGCCCAATACTTAACTATTGATTAAACAATAATTATTAAAAAATCTCTTTAGCGATTAAAAAAGGCTTAAAACTTACGAAGACAACTTTCAGGCGCAAGCTTTAGTCGGATGTCATAGAACTGAAACAGAAAAGGCCACTGAAATCTAGACTCAAAACGGGGGGCGTGATTTTTGTGACTACTCGCTCGCTGCACTCTGGATGCTTGCAATTCGTTCTTTTCGTAATGAAATCGCGTGGTTCTTTTTGTCTCAAGGTTTAGCATGTTCCGGTCATACTTCAATTTCAAACCTACAGGTGGTGTCGAAAAGCACGCCACATGTTTTGTCTCAGGGTTCAGCAATTTTGGGACAAATAATAGCTTATCGAGACAGTATAGACAATGCAATGATTCAAGTAAGGCCTGATAAGAAAATAACTGGGAATATTCTAATTTTTTGTAGTACCTGGGATACAGCCGAAAATTTCCAGATTGGCTACATAATTTGCGACGTTTTAGAAAAATAAAAAAGTTCTGGCAGAATTTTATTTCATAATCAAATAAAAGAACACAACAAAACTAACACAGGTCATTTGCTGAAAAGCAGCTGCCATTTCTGATCCTTCGCCAAGACAAAGACCTAAAAACAAATCTAAAAGCAAAATTTGAAAACCAGAAACACCAGCAGAATATTTTTTACAATTTTTTATGTTTTATGCTATAGATTGAACAAAAATTTGCAGGGCCATTATACCACATACGGCGCGGTGCTATTCGAGAATTATGGCGCCGGATTCAAAGTGCCAGATTGGGCCAATTTTTTAATAAATTTTTTGCATACACAGAGCAGAAACATAAAAAATACCTCATTACACAGGTAAATATACATGGAATAATTCTAAGCCAAACTTTATGAGAGGGGCACTGACCTCTCCATAGACTTAAGGGAGCCAGCTGGCTCAAGGTGGGGGGGGGGCTACAATGACAGATGATATACGGTGAAAACAATTGAGTTATCATGCGATTTTGTGAGCTCTTGCTCATGAATTCAACAACAAAAGGTTATAGAACCATTTTTCGCGGTTAGTGTAGGTTCATACACAGCCACATGCCCGTCTGTCTAGCGGGAAACTTACAAAAAAATCACACCAAAATATTTGACAAAGTTGGTGTCCCGCGATTATATTTCAAATTTTGCTGGCTAAACGGAACGGACATATATATTACCTCTCTCACATACATAAATAAAGCATAAATCGACTCTTAAAAATCCTACAAATCTTACAAATCGAATCTTACATGGAGTTTGGGAGGGAAGGAAGTTCACCAAAATATTCAACTCCAGGGAAGGGAGGGAGTCCCGCCCTGGGTAGTTACAACAGGGAAAAGGGTCCCGGCCTGAGCAAAAATTTCGACCAAAATCTCTTTCGTGAGTGCAGTTTAGCACATAAACAATTAATTTTGTGGTTTTTACTTAAAAATTGACATTTTCATAAAGTTTATGCAAATTTTACCTAAATTTTGGTCAAAAATTGTCACAATAGTAATTTTTTCGTCAAAAAATCGCGTATAGTTTGAAGTCTAAGGAGAGAGGGCAGGTGGGGGTCAAAAATTGGTTAGGCTCAGGGGAGGATGGGTGCCACTGGGGGAGGGAGAGAGAGAGAGGTACCCAAAATTTTGGTGGAGTTACATGTTGTTTGTTTCCAGCTTCCAGGGCTTTCAAAAAAAGGGCTAAAGATAACAAAATACATATAGTGTAGTGGAACACACAGTTTGATATGGTCTATTTACCGTTTTATGCTTTTTTTTGCTTTGTTCTACTAACAGTTTTATTTCCTTAGCACTGCAGTTCAGTTTATTTTGTTTGTATTCACTAGCATATTATATAGTATGTCCCTTTTGGGATTTTATGCTTTGGTTTTCTTTGCAATAAACAATAAACATATATGGTGGAATGCATAAAGGCAGTCTTAGCTCAGTCTTGCTAAACGCAGTCTAAGGGCAACGTTGTAACCTATGAAATACGTGTGGAATTTTTCGTTACGATGTTCTAAATTACTGAAATAGAACGCCTTAGACTGATTTTAACGTAAGACTGCCTTTATGCATTTCACCCATAGTGTCTACTATATAGGGTCTTTACTAACGTACCAACCACTCCCTGCGCATGGAGTGGCAAGACTGGCTGAGGTACGATCTGAACCGGAAAGCGAAGAAGGTAGCGAAACTTCACACCCGTTTCTGAAAATAAAAGTAATTTTTCTTTTCCCAAATATTTCAAAGCAAACCATAGTTTGCTGATAATATACTCCAAAAATGAACTGCAAACCTATCTACATCTTGTTTTCATACCGACAATTTGCCAAGAAAATTGAGACTGAAGCAAACAGTCATAGTCATTGTCACAAAAATTACGCCACCTGTTTTGTCTCAGTGTTCAGCAGCTTCTGGCCATGAGCTTATAGAAAAGGGACCTCCCAAATTTACGGGATTCTACGCCAGTCGCCAACACACATGTGCAGCTAAGAAAATCTGGGGGGAGCTGTCGACTGGGGGGTTCAAAGCAACTTTTCCGACCGATTATGCTTCGTGAGCCACCAATTTTGCTCCTGGGCCACCGTTTTTTGCTTCGTGAGCTACCTTCAAAACATTCTGGGGGGGCAGACCTGTTTGGGGGGAGCAATCCCCCCCACGCCCATGTATGGTCGCCAGGCATATAGATTCGGCCACTACCCCCTCTGATACTGGAATGAACCAACAATCATTGTGACGACCTAAAAACTACCATTAAGTATCGCTTGAACAAATCGCGTAAGCAGCTGCTGGCATGACTCCCCGGGTGGCTTCCACAGGGCTAGGGCACCGTGCAGAGTTCGTAGCACAAAGGGTTGCATCAAGAGCACTAAAATAATAAAGTTGCTTGGGTTTCACCCAAGGTTTTTTTTGCGGACCACAGTGCGGACGTCCGCAATTTTTTTGAGTCGTCCGCAACTTTTTTCAACCGTTCGCACTGTGTCCGCATCCCGAAATTCCTCAAAAGGAAAAATTTTTCTTGTGGTCCCCCCTTGGTTTATCCCACTCCCAAAAAAAATTTTCCGGCACGCCCCCAATTGACCAAATTTACACTAAATTTCAAAAATTTTCCTTCGAGGGTTGTATATACCTTCTAATTCATCAACTATATATCAGGGGCGTTCCCAGGGGGGGGGGGGCGGCCGCCTCCCCCGAAATTTTTTACGACTGAAATTTTACACAAGGGTCCCCCTTTGGTTTTTGTTGCCCGCCGAAAAAAATTTTCGATACGTCTCCAATTGACCAAATTTCGCCTAAAAATAAAAAATTCGCTAACTTTTTTTCCTGGGGGCTGCCGCCCCCAGACTCCTGCGATTCTGCGGCTTACTATTTCCTGTTCTTATCTTTCATCAACGTCTATGCATGTATATACAAGTACATTATCCTGCATCTGCATGTCTACAAGAGCAGGGTTTTTTTGGGCAAAATACGGGGCAAATGCTCAAGATTTTGAAATTCTGCTCACCAAAATTGAAATTTTGCTCAAATTCTGCTCACTACTCTGAAGGGACCCTCCTTTGGTTTTTTATGTTCGGCTGGAAAAAATTTCCGATAGGTCTCCAATTGACAAAATTTGGCCTACAAATTAAAATTTTCTTCAATTTTTTTCTGGGGGCTCCCGCCCCCAGACCCCTGCAACTCTTTCTTTTTTTCATCAACGCCAATACATGTCCACAAGAGTACATTATGCTGCAATTGCTTGTGTAATATACTGTTCGATATCACGTTCCCATCTCTTGTTTCAATTTTCTTGCCTGAAAAAATTCTGTTACGTCTCCAGTTGACCAAATTTGACCTAAAAATTTAAAAAATCTCCATGCTTTTCTGGGGGCTACCGCCCCCAGACCCCCGCTGTTTCACTGTCTGATGTTTTTTCCCAATCTTACCAATTATATACCCGGTCGGAAAAAATTCTGATACGTCGCCACTTACCGCCATTTTGGCCTAGAGTTAAAAAAGTCTTAATTTTTAAAAAAATTAGAGTTTTATTAAAAATTTATAAAAAATTTTATTAAGAAATTAAGTGTTTTTTCTCGGGGCTGCCGCCCCAAAGACCCCTGCAGCTGTGTGCATAAGTGATTTAGCATTTGCGATGCTAGTTTTTGAGTTAAAATTGGTTAAGTCTATTTAATCACAATACAAAAAATCAAAGTCATCCCCGGATCCCCCGAAATTTTTTTCTGGGTATACCAATCCCTATTCAAATGTCCGCTTACGACATATATATTCTTGACCCAGTGCTTAACTGGACCCAACAAAAATTAACTTCACACAATGTGCACCCATTTTGAAAAAACCCTGGACAGGTTACAGCATAATGTTTACTCTCGAGCATAGGATAGATCTCAAATTACCAAGTCTGCTATGCCCGAAAATTAAATTAATACACGACGACGCACACAGAATAACTAAAAGGTTTTACTGATGAAAATTAAGATAATACAAAAACTTAACAATAAAACAATAAAATGCAACAATAAAACCTGAGAAAAACGATTGAGAATCACAAAAAAGACTGATTTACAAATATAAAATCAGAAAAAACATTATTGGAAGCAAAAAAGTGACCAACACAAAACTCGACAAACTGCTTGTGACCTTGTTAGGTTAGTTTTTATCTAATTGTTTTTAATTTTCCAAAAAAACTCAATGAAGGAAAACAAGCTCATTTTGAAAATAAACGATCCTTGAATGGTGGATGGCGGATACTATCATTATAAGTGACGTCGAACTCAGTTAAGCACGCATTAAAAATCAGTTTTTTAAACACACTCCTCGAGAAAAAATTAAAAATAATGATGAGTTTTAACCTGTATATATTTTCACTAGAAATTAATTTAAGAATTACTAATTGCATTCAAGATACTCTTTCATGTTTATATATAATATACTAAATAATCAATCTTAAAATTTTAAATAGCCACAATAAAATACACATAGCATTTCAAAGCGTAAGGCACATAGAACTGCTCGCTTTAAAATAAAAGTATATATATAGCAAAACTGTAGTGAAAGCCAAATTAGTGAGAAAAAACTTTTCTAGTGCTCCGCATAAAACTTTTAGTCTGACAAACTTCCACAGATCCCTAAATTATCGTCAACTGCACAGTTTAACAAAAGATGGAAAAAGAATCATCGAATATCCATTAGGGATTCCAGATACCTGCTTCATTAGAAACGGCTTCTGTATCCACAGTTGAAACTTTTTATTTGGATCTGCCCAAAAATTGTCAACACAATTTCTGCTGAGGGGGGCACCAGGGCAAAAGGGGGGTAAAATTAGTACAATCGTAGACAGAGGTTCAGAACAAACAAAAATCAGGGGGCCCAAGGGGGGGCAGAATCCGCAATTGACGTCCAAAACAGTCCAAGTTTGCAGATTTTTTTCACAAATCGACTCGCGTTCGCGGAAACTCCAAATTGTCAGCTGACTGTTTCGGTTGGCTCGCAATTTCACAAGACGCTCGGCCAGTCCGCCTTTTTGCAGTTTACGCTTTTTCAAATTGATTCTGAAACAAAAAACTTTGAATATTCAGCAGAACCAATCGACGCAACTGATTGACTTTTTACGATCCCCAATCCTCACAAAGCTGGAAAAAACACAACCTAGATGATATGCTGCAGTGTCGTCTTACTAATCGCGCATTTCTTTACAGGATTAAACTGAGTTGTTAATGTTAAGTTAATTAATGACACAGATATATAATCCAGAGTTCCGTACGCCACGGCTGGATCAGCCGGACTTCATTTACAGGTCAATGGTTACCGCCACCTTTAAATAATCTATTTTTAGTGGGGGGCGGGGTGGTGGTGGAGGCACCCTAGTCGCCAACCCCCATTTCAGATGGGGTGCCCCCCTACCCCAAATTTTTTTGGCCGTTTCAGCGACTTTTTAGCTGTAGCGATATCTCAAAAGAAAGTCCACCACCACAAGTGCAGCTACCTAACCGTCCTTAAGCTGTTCACTTTCTGCCAAAAAACAACTATATACTGTCTACGCTGTTAACATAAAATATACCTGGTTTTATCTAGCTCACAGTCCAAGTGTTTCTGCATTTCATCTTGCAAGGAAGTAGTTTCACTGGGCTCGTCACTCGTGCTACTTTGCTGTGAAGCAGCGAATTGACTTACCAGTTCACTAGACGTGGGAAAATCGCAAGAGCTTTCCTCATCTGACAAAAAGCTAGGAGATTTAGCAATTGATGGCAATTTTTCCGTTTGGCTCCAGTCAACTGGTTCAAGTTTTGCTACTTCATCCGGAAAAACTTGTGAAATTTCATCAACGAAATCAATGCTTTCCACTAAATCTGACGAGGCAAGCGTTTTGTCACAAAATGTGGTCTCAGGCTGGGAATTAATTTGTGAAAAGTCATCCAGAATTTCAAATTTCTCAACCAAAGTTCTATGGTTGCTAAACTTTTCAGAAGAATAAAATGGTCGTGTGGTTGTTTTAATCGGCGTTGTTGATTCATGCTGCCTTTCAAATTTGGTCGGCATATTTCCTGCTCCTTGGATAATCGGCGAAGAAAAATCACCCTTAGACCAGGAGACGGAGCTTCCCTTCGTAACATCGCAACAGTTAGAAGTGATTTCTCTACTGGGAGGCGGACTTTCTTGGGAATCTCGAATTTCTGCAACTGCAACCGGACTTGCTAAGCTTCCACGCTTCACAGGCGCATCTCGGCTACTGTCATCTTCGCTTTCAAAAGTCGCATCCTGAAAAAAGTATTAAATTAATTTATATTAATACAATTAATGATCATAGAACGTGGAATGTCTGTGGGACTGGGAGGCTTAACCCAGAATTCCCAATTTTCTCACGTATATAATATGGTATTGAGATTGGGTGAATCGGACATCTTGATATTTATTTGTGGTTTGTCATAATTTTTTGAGAAAGAATTGCGTAAATTTTACAAACAAAAATTGCCCTTTTCGCCAAAATACATACACGAGGCACGAAAATACTGATTACGCCCAGTCCTTCACCTCTTTTTAGGTTTATTTTAATGATTATTTAATTTTAGTTCTGCTAAACCCTCCCCCAAGTACATGCGCAAGCCGAGTCGTGAGTAAAACACATATCACGGGAAGGGGAAAGTGATAAAGTGAACAATTATATATATATAAAAAATGTTTCTAAAACACAATATATACAAACAGTATAGTATATACGCAATATTTCACAAAACTGAACATAACTTACAATCAAAGTGTTTTCGTATCTTGTTGCTTCATCACTTTTCTGCTTGTTAATCTCAAAAAGGTCACAAAATTTGCTGACGTCCATATTTACACCATATTCTGAAAACATGAGAATGTCAGAAAAAATTCTCTATCGCTAAAATTTACAGGATCTTTTGAATTATATATATACCGGATCCAGTCAGGGGCGTACCCAGAAAATTTTAATGGGGGGGAGGGGGTTGAGCCAAAACTTTTAGTGAAATATAGAAGTCACTAAATATATCACGGTTGCGGGGGTGGCAGCCCCCAGAAGCTAAAGCTTTTATAGCATTTGAAATAAAATTTGCATTGAAAATGAAAAATTAAGCAACACTTGTCGACAAACCAGAGGGAATGCGGGGGTTTGGGGGGCCCGGTAGCCCCCAGAAGCTAGAGCTTTTTTAGAATTTTGAAATAAAATTTGCATTGAAAATGAAAATTTAAGCAAAACTTATAGATAAATCAGAGTGAACGCGGGGGTCTGGGGTTGAATGCAGTTGGGGGGGGGAAATTCAAACTCACATTTTTTCAACGTAAAAACACGTTTTTATAGGTTTTCGCACGTGCTGAGTTCATTTTTAGCACTTTCCAAGCGCAAAAACTTAAATTTATTGCTTTTCGAATAAATTCAAATTTTGACGAAAATCATCATTTTTCGACATTCTGGGGCTAATTTGCAAAAATTATCACCAATACAGTCGTGATATCAGTCTGGAGTTTGATCATCATAACGTAGCATATAATAATAATATATTTAATTCAGCTTTGTTTCCAACATATTCTGCTCATTTATACCAAAAAAATGTTAATTTTTCAAACTATAAAATAGGCGAAATATGCATCGTTAAAACTGAGCTCACATATCAATTGTGATTGTTTCTTTTTGCATAGACAATAAATTATTTCATTTTCCGAGTAAAATAGCCATTTTTAGTTAAAAGGAGCAACTTTTACTAATGAAGAATACTATAAATACGAATTCAAAACGTCACTGATGCTCAGCATCACGCTGTCGCTGACGGTGCAACTGGGGCCATATTCTCAAACTTACCGGCAGGTAAAGTTAGGCTAACTTTACCCACAGGTAAGGTGAAGGTAACGTCGTATTCTCAAACAATGACTAAAGCCAATGTGATAGCTATGTAAGGTTATTTTTAATATTCGGGTCGGAAAAGTGCTTTATCTTGTTTCGCAGCAAAAGTTAATGTATTGTGTAAATTTTTAACCTCAACCGTCAACGTTAACCGTGTTTTCAATTTTAACTTTACCTTTACCCACAGAATTAACTTTACCTTCACTTTACCTGTGGGTAAAGTTAGCCTAACTTTACCTGCAGGTAATTTTGAGAATACGGCCCCTGAAGAATAGGGGGAAAAATTCCATTTGAACTTTTCATTGCCGAAAAACATCATTTTATACGTTTTTCAGTGCGCTGAGTTCATTTTTTAGCACTTTTGAAGCAAAAAAACGTTGATTTATGGCTTTTCGAAAAAATTCAAATTTTGTCGAAAATCATCATTTTTCGACGGGATGAATTGGCGAAAATTATCATTAATACAGTCGTATAATTCAGTCTTGAATTTGATCATCATAAAGTAACACATAATAGTATATATATTTAATTCAGCATTGTTTGCAACATATTCTGCTCAATTTTGCCAAAAGAGTTCAATTTTCCTAACTACATATAAAATAGGCGAAATACACGTCGTCAAACTGAGCTCATATATCGAAAGTTTTTGTTTCTTTTTGGGTAGACAATAAAATAATTACATTTTCCCAGAAAAAATAGCCATCTTTTTAGTCATAAGTACCAATTTTTAATAAATTCAAATACCATAAATTCTAATTCAAAATGTCACTGATGCTCAGCATCAATCTGGCACTGACAGTCAACTTAGGCGCAAAAGTTCAGCTTTATTTATGATTCCACAGTAGCAAGTGCGCTTTTATTTGATGCACGCAACAAAGACTAATCCCATGCTCACCCAAATACTAAGCCTAAGCCTAAGCACTAAACGTGCCTTTCCTTCCTGCAAGGCTCATCACATAAACATGTAGGCCCGTATTCACATACTAATACTAACGCTTAAAGTTAGTGGTTACACTAAGTGTTAGCGCTTATAAGCGCTAAGTGTTATTCACATACTTAGTGTTTATTTAAGCGCTTAGCAAACACTAACGCTTAACTTAGCGTTTAAATTTTGGATTCACATACTTAAAAGTTAGTGTTTCGCTTAGAATTAAGCGCTTAAGTTTAGGGACCTCGGGAGCTCCCTAAGCGCTAAGCGCTTAGTTAGGGGATGGTGTGGGGAAGGGATAGGGAGAGTGGGGGAGGTTTTTGGCCGCCATGGGAAGAAAGGGCATGCAATTTAGGATATATTAGTGACATTTTCCGACCAATTAGATCCATTTTGCTCGTTTAATCGCCAAAAATAAAAAATGCACTTTGTTGTTCAAATTTGTTTTTTTACATTTTTGAGTACAGCATCTTAATCGAAGTAATTTTTCTTCAAGAACTTCTATTTGAAAATTTATATTTTTCACGATATGCCCCCTGAAACGTGTAGAGCTGATTTTGCATTTTTCAGGAATTCACCTGCTGAAAACATTTTTTACAAGTGTATGTTCGAGAAAAATATATATTATTAATAAGAAATAGTAATTTAAATAAATCTACAATCGGATTTATAAATACCAAATGGATATGCCGATAAATAACGAATTCCGGATCCACATCAAGCAGGGAGCGCACTCCAAGCCAAAGCCAAAACTAAGCACAAAAGTTGCTAAACGCTAAGTTTAGTATAACACTAACTTTTAAGCGTTTATTTTGTGAATAACAGTTTAGTGCAAATAAGCGCTAACACTTAGCAAACGCTTAGCGTTAGTATGTGAATAGCACTTAGTATGTGAATACGGGCCGTAAATTTGAAAATTATAAAACTAAGCCTAAGCCTCAGCCTAAGCCCAAACTAAGCCCCATAATAACACTGGGACTTAGCCTGAGCCTAAGCCTAAATCCTAATCTAAGGCTAAATTTGAGTATTTTTGGAAACGCACACGCACACTCACACGTGATGAGCCTTGTAGGAAGGAGAGCTTAATAAGCACTAAGCCTCAGCCTAAGCACTAAGCCTGAGGCCTAATTTGAAGAAAAAAACCTGCCAAGAAGCATCAGAAATGACTTTACCGCACGAAAAAACCGCAAATAGCTTCTGAATTTTGAATATTTTGAAAATATTTTGAATTCTGATATTTTGAAAAAATTCCCAGCTATTGCCCGAAATTTGTACAGAATCTTACTTTGGTCAGACTGAAGCGGGGGGGGGGAAATTATTTTCGATTCTAATTCGCTTCCTACCCCATCTTTTAATAAAAATATGAAACCCCCATCGTCAGCCATGTAGGGATGGAAGCAGTGGCGTACCCAGGGGGGGGGGGGGGGCTAGGGGGACACCGGAGGCTCAAAAAAAGTGCCGGAGCCGGAGAATTTTTATTGTTCAAACTTTGACAAAAAATTCAAGTTTGGAGAAAAAAATCACACGGTTACAATATTTATTATTACTGCCGGTTGAAATGGAGTCGACCACCAGGGGGGAATGAAGGGAATTAGTCCCCGAAAGTTTTTCGACTGAAATTGTACACCATCCCCGTTTCTATCCGCCGGCCGAAAGCAATTCCGACTGACCTAATTTGGCTTAAAAATAAAAAATTCTCGAACTATTTTTGTGGGGAGTGCCGCCGCCAGATCCCTGCAACTACGTGGCTTAGTGTTTCGAGCTCGACTTTTAGCTCTGATGTTTTCGGCCGGTACAATGTTTGCACGATATGTGCTGTTATCTTGCAATGTGTTAAAATAGCAAAAAAAGTCCATTTTAACCCATTACAAAAAAGTCATTCCCTCCCAAAATTTTTTCCTGGCTACGCCACCGATATACGCCTAGATTACAGAAGTCGGAGGCATAGACGCACATAGAGGGGGGTACCCTCTCAGGGGGGTCAGCACCCCTCCTCAGAGAGCAGGCACCCCCCTCAAACCTCCACCCCCCCTTTTGATTGCCAAAAAAGTGTATCAGATTTGAGTAAAAGACTGACGAATCGCAAAAATTTTCCGGCTGCGGCCAAAAAAGTGCCCCAAAAATTAATTTATAATTGAAAAATTTCGAAGTTTTTTCGGCTGTCGCCGGAAATCAAACAAAACCAGGACCACCCACCTCTGCGCCGGGTGTCGGGCACTCCTCCCCTCCTCGCCGATTGCTCCCGTACATCTCTGGTCGGGGGCGGTACACCCCAGAAGCTAGAGTATTTACGGCATTTTATCTTCTATGAAGTGCAATCTTTTCCAATTATCTAATTTTTTTGGAGTGTCCTTCCTTGTTGACAATTTCGCAAGGTTCGACTAAAAGGGGTGCTCGACCCGCCGAACCACCCCCCTGAATACGCCCTTGTCACCGGAGTCAAAATGCCATTTGCCATGGTCAATTTGACCAAATTTTTGACTCATCAATGTTGATGAAAAATTTTTGTAACAAAACCAAAATAGTGACCAGTGGTCAACTACTGGTCGTATGGGTGTGTAAAGTATGTATAGAAATGCGGCGTGACTGTTGAATAATATTAATGAATTCTACTTCAAAAAAAATTTTCTAAAAAAAAAGAAAAAAATTTGACCACAATAGTCAACATGCAAATTGAAATTTTTTTAAAAACACTGCCTCCGGCTCCGGCTCCGGCATTTTATATCCCGCTCCGGCTCCGGCTCCGGCTCCGGCAAAATTTTACCTCCAGTCGTTCGCTAGCTGCCGCCCCCAGACCCCTGCAACCACTATGAATTCACAACAAGTGTTGCTTAGAATTGCTTTTTCAATGCAAATTTTATTTCAAAATTTGGAAAAAGCCCCAGCTTCTGGGGGCTGCCGCCCCCAGACCCCTGCAACCACTCTGATTTCACAAGTGTTGCTTAGAATTGCTTAACCGCACTTGATCCGGAATTTCTGCGGAACCGTACTTGTGCTGTAACGCTTCGATCAGCCTGGTCCTGGTGGCTTCAGAAAAAGTTCTGTAACTTTTCAAAGCCTGAACCGATTTACAAAATTTTTTCAGCATTTAGTAGCTTAGAAGTTGCTCTTTCAATGGTAACAGCAGGTTTTCATTTGATTCAGTATTTTTGACTAAATCCAATTTTGCGCAAAAAATTTCATGTAAAGTTTAATTTTTGGACAAAGTTTGATTTCCAGCTAAAGTTTACATTCTACAAACTTCTAACCTAGCCTATTCGAAAGAGCGTTCAATTTTGACCCCCCCTAGGTTTGGGGGATATAGGGGGACTCCGGATCTTAGTCGAAAAAATGCCGTTTTTCCGACTTATTCGACCCCTAAGGGTTTTAACACCAATAATTTCACTTCAGATTTTTATTAAAAGGGGCGACAGCTATTTTGGGGGCTAGAGATCGGATTGGGGGCATGGCTGACGATGGGGGTTTCATATGTTTATTAAAAGATGGGGTAGGAAGCGAATTAGAATAGAAAATAATTCCCCCCCCCCGCTTCAGTCTGACCCCTGCAACCACTATGTTTCACGACAACTGTAGCTTAGAAATGGTTTTTCAATGCAAATTTTATTTCAAAATTCTAAAAAAGCTCCAACTTCTGGGGGCTGCCGCCCCCAGACCCCTGCAACCACTATGTTTGCACGACATGTTGCGTATATAAAACTTTTTTGCAATATCAATGAAATCAGTAAAAAAATTTTTAAAAGCTGAACTTTCTGCAGACTGCCGCGGACTGCGTGTGCGTTTTCACCCCCCCCCCCCCCCCCCCCGGTCGTCTACCATCTTTTCAGCCCCCCCCCCCCCTTCGCGAAATCCGGATCAAGTGCAGTTGGGGGGGGGGGGGAAATAGTGGACCTATTTTTTGGAGTAGAGCACCTTGATGGAAGCAATTTTTGTAATAGAACCCCTATCCACAAATTTGGATTTTCTGAGCTATGACCCCTTGAAAATGTCATTTTCAGTGTTTTTGAAAGTGAACGTAGGCCAAAGTTCGAAGCCAAAAATGGATGTAATCTTTGTTTTTGGATAGTTTTGAGTGCGTTATGATGTTTTAAGGCATCGTCTAGGCTTAGTTGGCAGGATTCTCTAGGCTAAGCTGGCATGATTTTTTCTGAAAATTTCGATTTTTTAGTGCCTAAGCCTGAGCCTAAGCCTAAGCCTGAACCTAAGCCTAAGCCTAAGCCTGATACTAAGCCTAAGCCTAAGCCTATGCCTGATACTAAGCCTAAGCCTAAGCCCCATACTAAGCCTAAGCCCTAAGCCTAAGCCTAAGCCCAAGCCTAAATTAAGGCCAAGTTTGGATTTGGTCAAAAATTGGACGGTTCTGGCGAATTTAGCCAATTTTTCGGTAGAAACCGGGTCAAAGAGCCTTTGTTTTGATTCTAAAAAATTGTAACCAATAATCTGACACCATTTTGACACGATTAGAACCGAAAAAACAAGAGCTTCAGACAAAAATTGCGAAAACGTCCCTCACTGAGGGTTAAAATTTCGGGGGGTCATATCTCAGAAAATACAAAAAATGAAATAGGGGTTCTTGAAGCAAAAATGCTTCCCCCAAGGTGCTCTACTCAAAAAAATATGTCCACTATTTTCCCCCCCCAACTGCATTTAACCCCGAAATCCTGGGTACGCTACTGGATGGAAGTCTCGGTTTTTTTTCCGAGACCGAGACCGAGACCACGAACCCGAGACTACCGAGACCGAGACCAAATTCCGAGACCGCCAAAACCGAGACTGGGTCAATTTTTGCCATTTTTTACCTATTGATTTGATGACTTTTTACAAGTTTTTAGATAATATTACAAGACCATCACCTTATGTATAAACATGACGTCAGACACCTTATGTATAAATAACAGCCATATCACAATTTTGGTTACAGTTCTCCCGTTTGTGTGGGACTGTGGGACCATGTCCTCTTGAAAATTGTAAAATTTTGACCTCGGTTCCAAAACAGACGCAATTTGTCCTTGTTCTTGCCAGAAAACAGCAAATTTTGACACTGTTTGGCTCGAATTTAGTTAAAATTAGCTCCGATTGTATTGGAATTACCAATGTTCTGCTAAAATACACCCGAGATAGAAAGGGTTGGCTCAAAAATTAGACCTGCGCGCCGTGACGCTCTTTCATTCTTTGCCTCCGGCTCCGGCATGACATCTCTGTGAGTCCCCTCAATCCCCTGGAACTAAATTTTACTGGGAGTAGAGTCTTCCCATCTCATCTACCGAACTGCATGTGTCACCGCATATATATGTAGTTCTTAGTAGTGCGTTTAGTTGAACTTTCGCAGTTTTTTGATTTTTTGCTAAACTCATACTAATTGGAATTGGAAATTACAGTTAAGTATGTGAAATTGTGAAGCCACCAAAAAAGTTAACCAAGCCAAACACTAATACTAAGAATAAAATATAATAATAATCACACAGATTGACTTGAAAGATAATATGAAATAAGAAACCTAATCATAAACATACATTTTTGTGTATGTACTGTGTTTACTGATAAACTAAACAACCACGGTAAAGTTGTTTTCTGAAAAAATTGACAGAATCTCACTGTTTAGAGTGAAATTTTGGTGAAATGAACACTTCCGAAAAAAATTTCCTGCCAAAAATATAAACCAAAGGGGGGACCACAGGAAAAATTTTCACAGATTTGAAAAACCGAGACCGGGTACAAACCGAGACTTTTCGACTACCGAGACCGAGACCGAGACCGAGACTGGGCTAGTCTCGGGTTTTGACCGAGACCGAGACCAAGACCGAGACTTCCATCCCTAGTCCTATGTCATGACCATGAGGTTCGGCCAGAAAGCACTAGGGTTTTTTTTCCCCGCAAAACGCGTAGGGTTTTTTTTACCCGAACCACTATACGCACATGCTTTCATACAAGACACAGGCCCGTATTCACATACTAACACTAACACTTAAAGTTAGTGTAAACACTAACTTTAAGTGCTTCGTAGCACTAAATTTAGTGCTACGAAGCACTTAAAGTTAGTGTTTACACTAACTTTAAGTGTTAGTGTTAGTATGTGAATACGGGCCACAGGCAAGGAACACCAAGCCACAGAATTGCGGCCAGCAGTGGCGGATCTAGAAATTTTTCATGGGGGGGGGGGCTCGGACCCCGATAGACCCCCCGACCAATAGGCCCCGTTTTTTTGAAATGTGTTAAAAATGCACTTAAGGTGGTAGTAACGAATGTGCAGTGTTTTTCAACAGGATAGTATTCAATAATTAATTAACTTTATATCATAGTTTTTATAGCGTTAGAAAGCGCTACTTTCCTTCTACATTTAAGCAAAGTTTTATTGTACAACTGGTAAGATGATTTGTATGGAACGTGTTAAAAGTATACCAATTTGGCTTTTTTGAGCGCTTTCAAATCTGGCCACTTTTTGACGAGTTTAAAGAATAAAAAAATGCGAAAAATGGCACAAATATTTAAAAGTGAATTATCTAGACCCAAAATGAACGATTTTATGATTTGTTAATTATATAATGAAATATACGGTTTCAAAGTAAAAAGTGTCTATTCACACTCAACTTTCGGGTTCTATATCTGCGCAAAAATATAAGCAATTGAAAAAATTTTCATTTTGAGTCTAGAAAATTTGCTAAAGTTTATTCATATTTATTTTTGTGTTTATGCGTTGCGCATGCGCTAAGAAAAGTGGCCAAAACTGTTAAAATTCAATTTTCCTGTTGTGTAGTTTGGCTTGTTGGCTTGGCTTGCTCCAAAAAATTTTTCACATGATGCCGCTTACTTCATTTGTCATTTTGTGTAACTGAATCAATTTTTTACAGACGTTATTTTCAAAAAATACAGTTTGAATCAACTAATTTTTTTCAAAAATTTAAAAACCACTGCACATTCGTTAGTACCACCTTTTAAGGTGG
>JASANF010008441.1:0-17543 GCA_030248245.1 Trissonchulus sp. WLG1_4 | reverse complement strand
GGCGACGAAAGGATTTCTGACAGTGAGAGCAGGTAAAGGAGGGCTGTCCATGTTGTTCGGTCATGTGGCGGCGGTGGGCGTCTGGACTTTTGAAATAAAGAAAGCAAGTACCACACCAGTAGGGGCTACGGCGTTGGTGGGCTGTGGACACGTGGACCGTGAGTTTGTTGGCACGGGTGAATGTTTCGGGGCAATGCGGGCATCGGTAGGGACGTAGGGTCTGGTGGACTTCGCGAATATGACGGTTGAGATTTCGTTCGTGGGTGTGGGTGGAGTCGCAAACCAGGCATTGGAAGGTAGAGGACTTGGTTGTGGGTTTGGGTTTGGACTGTGCAGAATGCTTTTTCTTGATATGGGTGTTAAGGTTATCCTGGCGGGTGAATTTTTTACTGCAAGTGGGGCATTCGTGAGACTGGACCGATTGATGGAAAGTGCGGAGATGTCTTGATAAATTGTGCTGGAGGGTAAAAGACTGGTTGCACTCAGGACACTCCATATCTGAAACACGGATAAATTCAGAATAATATACAATTAATCCGACTTATTTAAAAGTTGAATTTGTTACCAACGGATACTATTTTTGTGATATGAATTCTATACACGATTAATCCGACATTTTCCGAAGTTTTGAATTGTTACCAATAAGATACTATTTTATTAATCAATCTAATCAAACGAGCCACATGTAAGAATAAATATTATTAGAATTATATAGCAATTAATACAACAAATTACCTTACTGATGGCAGTTAAGCAGCGCAGGCAAACCTTGAGTGGTAGCACTTATTGAAGAGCGAAGGTAAATAACCGACCGATCAGTAGCGTGTCGGTGGTAACAACTGACACAACCTGCTAGGAAACCGCCTTTTATACCTTGAATTCCGCCATTCACTGACACTTGACAGAGGGGGCCAGGTATTAAGTGTCTACTAGGTAATTGCCAAGGAGGGGGCCAGGTAATTACCAAGGAAGGGCTAGGTAATAATTTTATTACTGCTACCTCTACCTTAAGTTCACTTAAGCACAGTACCCCCTATATAATACCTTACGATAGCTAATTAGGTAGACAATTTTTATGACCTGCGCCCCCTTACCTTACGATAGCCAGACGCTATGAGTCATCTTAGGCATGTGTCAATTTACCTACTACTGGTAATTAATCAGCCACGGCGTTATGAGTCATCCTAGGTTTCTGTCAATTTACCTACTATTAGCCATTAATCATTTCTGGTTACTACCAAAAAACTACCATTAGGTTTACAAAATATGTATATTTAGCAATAGGTAAATCTACCCTTAGCGTAGGTATTCAGCTTGGGTTGTTATGTCAGCTTGTAGTACGGGTGATAACCTGCACGATGACATACTGCTTGTCTAGCTAGGACGTATAACGGCTGAGAAATCGTCCATGCCCGTAAAATGTGCGGTATGTTTTTAGCCACACGGTACATGAGCATGTTTGAAAAACTTAGGTGGTTGTACTAAATCAGTCATTACTACTGACAGAGTAGGAATTGAGCTTAGTATTTTATATGACCTTGTACTACTAATGATAACCTACGTAATGACCTATTGATTGAGCTGATCGGACCTATAATCGCCAAGTAATGGTCCATGCCCGTAAAATGTGCGGTATGTTTTTAGCCAAAAACTGCCATAAGGTACCTAAACATAGCTATAGCTAACCATCAGGTAATAATTCAGCTTAGTTTTTTATATGCCCGTGTAATCCTAAGTATAAGCTACACAATGACATATTGATCGCGTTAATCGTACGAGTATATGCTGAGTTATAGCTATTTCCCCGTAATCTACAGTAACCTACCTAACTAGTTTACAGCCACTAACTGGCAGCTGTCAAAGCGCCTGCGGGCACACACGTGTTTTAACTTCCATATTACGTTACCACAACAAGATAAAAAAATATCATTAAACAGTTAAAATTAGTAAGGTTAATAAAAATGTGTGCAATTAAAAGGTATTGAAAGTAACAATCACGTAAATTACAAATTATTAAAATAATATGTTCAAATGAAAAAAAAAATTATAAGTTAGTTTAAATTAAAAATGTAGTTTAAAAATTAAACTGGTAACTCCTCCCCACCCAATTCGCTAGCAGGATTTTCGCAGGATTATCGCAGGATTTTCGCAGGATTTTACACGTTAAAGATAGGCAATCCTGCCCCCCCCCCCCCCCCCCCCCCCCCCCCCCAGGTCCGGGCGTCCGGGGGTGGGTTTTCCCCCCGGGTGCCATGTGGGAGGGAGGAGAAAAGGGGAAAGCTTGCGACCGGCCATTTGGCGGCTGCTTTTTTGGTGTGGCGCCGGGGGGGCCCCCCCCGGGGTGCCTTCGGCCGTGGGGGGGCGGGGTGGGGGGGGGGGGCCTGCCCCTTAGGGACGGTTTTGCCTCTCCCTTTGGGGCGGTTCCGGCTAGGTTCTCGCGCAGCTGTAGAAGCTAATTTTTGGATTGCGGTTGGGGAAGGTCGTGGTCCGCGCCTTTCCACTTCTGAATGAGCGTGTGTTTGAACGAGTGTCAATTAACAGATTCGAAACTGAATTTAAATTTAAAAAAAATAAGCCGCTTCAGAATAGTGAGTAGATACCAGCTATGTACGTAATTTAGAACCTGCATTGAGCAGTCAAATCCAATAGACACTGATCTATCAAATTGTAACTACTCAGAAACAGCTCACTTTCATCAAAATTATTGTGTGGTTATGTAACGTCTTCTCCTGTCACCCCTTGTGGAAAAAGTTGACAATTCTAATCTTCATCAGTTTTATTACAAAATAAATTACTTGATTATAACTAAACTATAACTCTCAGTACAGAATCTTGTAAGTACAGGTGCAAATTTCGCAAAGTCGCGACACTCCCGCGACTGAAACTAGAGAAAGCCGAGAAAGTGTTCCAGGTGCTTTACAGTTTAATTTCTTTTATTTTTCTGGTCGTCAGCGATTTGGGTTTATAATATTTTTACCGCTGTGCCACATGACGTTCCAAGCCGCAGGAGCCTCGTGTTCATACGACCTGCAGTCGGTGATTAGCCACAGCCAGCTCAGTAGCTTGCGTACTATACATTTTTCGATTCGGCTGTGCCACATGACGTTCCAAGCCGCAGAAGCCTCGTGTCCATACGACCTGCAGTCGGTGATTACCCACAGCCAGCCCAGTAGCTTGCGTACTATACATTTTTTGATTCGGCTGTGCCACATGACGTTTCAAGCCGTAGGAGCCTCGTGTCTATACCACCTGCAGTCGGTGATTACCCACAGCCACCTCAGTAGCTTGTATGCTTCAGTAGAACCACGCTCTGCTACCATGTGGAAAAAGTTGACAATTCTAATCTTCATCAGTTTTATTACAAAACAAATCACTTGATTATAACTAAACTATAACTCAGTACAGAATCTTGTAAGTACAGGTACAAATCTCGCAAAGTCGCGACACCCCTCATCTGATAGTTCTGACAATTTTCTCACAAAAAGGGCTGACTATAAAGCGTGCACAGTGTGTAATCCAGTTGCACTTGCATTCGGATTGAATTGGCTGAATTTATGAATTAATAAATGAACAAGACTCAACTTGAATCAATCTGATCTAGTCGAACTAGTCTAAACTGGACGCACTAGACTTGTATTAATATTAAAAGTATTTTTTGTTTATATTAATATTAAAAATAAAACCAGACAAACTAGTTATACTAATATTAAAAATATATTTTGACCGGCTATTTATATTAATATTAAATTTAAAATAAAATCGCAGTTCCATTAATATTAATATTAATATTAATATTAATATTAAAATTTTTGGAGGCTGCTGTTGGTGCGTCGGGTGTGTTAGGGATATATGTACAGAGGTCAAGCAAATACATACGTGGTTCACCAAAATGACAATTTAGTTTAAGTAAGGTTCGGATGATAAAATATCTGGATATTTGTACGTAAATAATTGAACTTGAACGAAACTGTTATGTTCAAAACGTCTCAAGTAAACAATTTGAAAAAAGACCCGGGCTGGATTTGAACCATCGACCAGAGGGTTCAAACGCTTCGGTGCTAACCACTACATCACCGGGGCTACGATAATAGTGTAAATTAAAATAGGTATGTTACTTTGTTTATATTATTTAATACTATGGAATGATTTCAAATTTTAGTTTTATTTCCAGAAAAAGAATTTGGCTTAGGTACTATGATAATACTTATAAGGGTAACGTTAGCTTTCGTTTAATATATTTAAATCTGGATTATTATATTTATCACTTTGCCTAAGATAGTTTATATCATATTAACAAGTCTAGTGCGTCTAGTTTAGACTAGTTCGACCATTTCCTGTGGTGAAAAAGATAATTTATGCATTAACAGCAGAATTCTAAATGATTGGCAAAAATTTTCAAAATTTTGCCAAAATTTTATTCACATGAAGATTTGATCACATATGGTTTTGAGTTGCCGTAACTTTTGATATTGGGGAGATACTGGAATGATTTTGGCATCATTCGAAAGCAAATTACGAGAGCTTTCAAATGATGGGTGACATGGCCCGGTAAGTTGACGTTAAGCTTGCGTCATATTTTATAATTGGAAATTTAGACGTTTAAACGTGAACGGTATACGTCAAGTAAGGTGTCATTTGAAAGCGCTTTCTGTTCTGAGTTGAGTGCCGTCAATTATGTGTTTGTACGTCAACGTTGAAGCAAGTTATGACGCTTCCAATATTGCTTACCATATGACACGAAATATCGCTATATCATCAGACAGTCATCGTAGTAGATGTTCGAGCCCGAAAATGTGAGTGTAAAATTTTTTCATTTTTTCAAACCGGTTTAGCGGCTCAGCGGTTCATTGAACCGACTAACTCTGAATAGAAAACATCTTGGCCTTGATGCCTGCTATTTAATAACGCAAAAACGAAGTTTCTACGTTGCGCGGTTCCTGAGTTATTATCATTTCTCTTTTTTGCCGAAAAATTTATATAGTATAGTAAGGTAATAAGGTAATTAAAATTCCAGAGCACCTAATAATGGTACTCGGTAGGCGCCAATTAAAGCCAGTGCTTGATACTGAACCCCAAGACCATAGAAGCGCATAGGGGGGTAGGGGGGGTAGGGTTGGTATCCAAACAACCAGCTTCAGAGAGTTGGCACCCCCTCCCCCCTCAAGTAGCATACCACATTCAACTAAACGACCCCCTCTGATTGCCAAAAAAGTACCCCAAAATCAAGTAATAAATCGAAAAAACTGCAGCCTTTTTCAAACGAAACGAAATTAAACAAAACCAGGACAACCCCCTGATTTGTCTAATGCTACCGTACAATTTCCGCATTTCTGCCTAAACCCAGGCAGCAGTAAAAGGTGACAAGGTGACTACACAATCAAATGTGTTTAGTAGACTACCGAATGACGCCTGATGGTTAAGCTAAGAAAAATCACATACAGTACTGACCAAGATGACTCGCTGAAGACTCAAAGACTGAAGACAAAAGAGGAATCGGAGTCACTTGATTCCCGTGTCAACGTATATAATAGTCACATATGTACTTGATGCCGAAATCAAATGATTCCGACTCCGCTTCGACTGCGTAATCTGTAGCAAGTAGTGTTGTTTTAGTATATAAATTTTAGTTTAGTTTAGATACAGTTATAGTATAGAGCCCCAAATTTAGTTTAGGTTTGATACAGTTATACAGTGTAGCGGCTGAAATTTAGTTTAGTTTTAGTTCTAGTTTTAGTATAAGCTTTTCGCCCGAGTTTTAATTTTAGTTATAGTATACATCGTTTTAGTATGGAGTATTAGCATAAAGGCGTTTTTACGGCAAGCGTGCTTTTCCGATTATAGTATTGCATCCTACTCAACTCTAGCTTTAGTTTTTTTAACAATTAGAGTCAATTAGTTAAAGTTACTTTCATCTTTAGTCAAGAGCCTCTGCGTTTAGCATCTTAAACGAACTAAACTTATGTTTTTCGTCGGATGTGAGGAATGGCTTATCAAGCTAAACAAACTGAAGTTAAGATAAGTCAGCGACTTAATTATAGTCCAAACCTTGTGCTTAACTACCACTAAAGACTAAACCGATTTAACTTATATGGTTAACATTGATGTGCATAGTTTAAGCTCGTTTAGTTCTACTCAAACAGCAGAGTGCTAAAAGTTAAGTAGGTATGTTAAATCTGTTTAATTACGAAATTTAGTAATGACATTCTAAGCATGATTTTAAAAACTGTTTAGACTAAAATTTACTCGTTAGTTCTTAGACCTGTAAAAAAGGTCCCATTGGTAAGTATTCGCAAAATATATGAAAATATGTAGCTAGGCCATGCATGGCACTGCCTGCGTACACTAAACATTACACTTTATATCATTAAACATTACACAAAATATCATTACTATTAAACTTGAGTTAGTCAAGGATTTTCGGAATGACATTTTTGAGCATAATTTTTTAATCGTATATAGGATTAAACTTGACCCGTTAATTTCGTAAAAATATGGGAAATAAACTAGCACACAAACAAATAAAAAACTTACCAATTTCTTAAAAATCCAAAATCAAATGTTAAAATAACTAGCTATTCTTCTGGCCGCCTTACAACTGCAACACAAATTGACAAACTGTACAGCATGGCCATTGAAGTAACAAGCACTTTTGTTGACGAGCATAATGTTTTTCACATGACGACAGTCAGTATTATTTTACCGTAACGGTAAAATTAAGCGCGGCATACGCCATACAGTAGTTTTATTTTGTCAAAAGCCGAGTACTAATTTGGATGAAAATGTGAAGCAGAGCTTCGACTTATTCTAATCTGTATAATATCTGATAGATTGCATCTTAAGACACTTGTTCTCTTGGAATTCGATATTAACCTACTGTTGAGTGATGACGTTCTACGTAGGTCAGAGTGGAACGCGGGGCATAATAATGCTACCCGGCCCGACTTCGTCATCTACTGGGACATTGGTTTAATTTTTTGAAGAACAGAAATTTGGAAATCATTCGCTTCAAGACCTTTGACCCACCCTGTGTTCAACACTGACGTAAGTGTATGTACCTACCTACAATCTGAGAATTAAGCTCAAAATTCGATTACTGTGTACTGAACCATTTTGAATTTTTGGCACGAACAAATGCAGTTTTACTATATGTAAAGCAGTTTGTCTTCTGGATCACGTCAGTCCAACAGTAAAAGAATAATCAATGTAACATGCCAGCAAAGAATGACGCCATTCTTTTCGTGTTTGTTGAAGTGACTGACTAATGTACTACCAAGAGTACATAATAGCTTCTCACTCTATATAGAAGAAGAGTGAGACACTCTCCAGCCTGCCTGTGTTATAGCACAGGCAGATGCGCTGGTCGTTTTCAGGCTACATGTTGACATTCTATGCAACATGTGACTGGCCAATCAGAAGCGAGCTTCTAATCTCTGATTGGCCGACGCCTGTGCACGTGCTCCAATCATAAAACGGGATAGGGATAAAGGCTAATAACTCATTATTTATTCATAGTCTGCTTGTAAAAACATTAAAAAAGGATTGCAAATACCTTTGGGGATATTTTGGCAAACTTTCAGCGAAATTGATTGAGAAACTTTGAAGAAATTCAGAAAAGTTTATATCTCAAAAGTTTCTCAATCAATTTCGCTGAAAGTTTGCCAAAATATCCCTAGAGGTATTTGCAAACCTTTTTTAATGTTTTTGCAAGCAGACTATGAATAAATAATGAGTTATTAAGCTTTTAACTCTATCTTAATGCTTATCAACACATCAGCGATTATATACTAAAGTGTGTTACGCAGGGAATCTACGCGCTGATTGGCCAGTCACATGTTGCATAGAATGTCAACATGTAGCCTGGAAATGACGAGCGCATCTGCCTGCGCTATAACACAGGCAGGCTGGAGAGTGTCTCACTCTTCTTCTATATAGAGTGAGACGCTATTATGTACTCTTGGTACTACCAGAAGTGCACTACTGAGTGAGTATTCGGTTTCGGTATGTAGTATACTCTTGGTAGTAATAAAGATAGGCTTAGTAAATGTCTTACGAATAACAATCTGCTGTAAACTTTTCATATCGATAAAATCAATATTGATAGTCAACTAAACCTGCTGAGACCTGAGCTATGCACAGACACATACACGCACACACACGCACAAAACAACACAGTACACGCATATGTACGTGCTGTGTGCAACGCAAAGGCATGAATGTGGTAGCTACAGTTGGCCAGTGCAGCTGGTTTCAGTATGCGCTTAACATGCATTTTATGCCGATTAACATGCATTTTCAGTTTCAGTGCATGACTGAAATTAGTATGCACGGCCGCTGAGGCGGCCGCGCAAAAATCTATAATATTTATCCAATGAGTATATAGATTCTGCTTTCCCCAATATTTTTCCCATCGCTTACTAAAACTCCCGAGTTTTAGTAAGCGGCTGTACCATAACTAGTTATAGTATCGCATGCTTACTAAAACTAGTTTTGTGTACTAAAACTAGTTTTGGTATAAGCCCGAATTTAGCTTAGTTTTATTTATAGTATACCGCTCTGCAATTAGTTTAGCTTTGATACAGTTATAGTATAGAGGCCTGAATTTAGTTTAGTTTTAGTTATAGTATAGCCAATTTGATTTAGTTTTAGTATCACATACTAAAGCAAGTTTTAGTACTAGTTATAGTATACTAAAACAACACTAGCAGCAAGTAATTTTGGTCCACTACCAAAACAGATTGTAAAAGTGTTATGAGCTAATTAATGAATGCAACAATCTAAACTACGGTGATTGCTTACTGTGTGCTTTAAAATAGAATAAACAACATACGCGCAACATGGCGGGTAAATATATTGCCCCATAATGGTAATGAATATGGCGATGGGCCAAGTTGCTATTATGAGTTTTTTCACAATGATGTGGTCATGGAAAATAGAGGATGATGTTTTGATATTCACACCCAGACATCTGAAACCAAAGACACTACTAATCAAACGAACTTATCAAATAACATAAATTGCACGTTTTTGTTCAATTCAAGCATTCATTTTGTTTATCATTCAATTATTTATCAAGTGTCGGATATACAATCTCTCTGCAACGCACATATGTAACTTAAGGATTGGCAGAAAAAGCTCAGAATTTTGGCAACCTAGAAAATGAAAAATTACCATAAATAAATAATAAATAATGAATAAATAATAATTTAATTAATAAATTAATTATAGTTACTTAAAATCGACGTATTTTCGCTTGGAAAGTTCAAAAAATGAACTCAGCAGTTGTAAAAGTTTCACTGTAGTCGAAAACTCTCGTTTTTCTACATTATTTTTAGGCGGCGGCCTCATATATATTATAATGCAAAACGTCGACTATTAGGTATCAGTTTTGACAGTGTTTATTTACACTGTGCAATTAAGTAGGTCAGACAAATATTCGGCATGGTGTTGGCAAAAGCTCAGTTTGGAGCGAGTGTACAGAAGCCTAATTCGGAGTGTTACGGATTATGCTGCTGCGGCCTGGCAACCCTGGTTTTCACCGACGGCGCCAAAGAGACTGGACCGGGTCCAGAATAGCTGTCTAAAACAGAACACCGGCCAGTTCCAATCAAGCCCGTGGATATACTGCGCCTTGAAGCCGGGTTCAACAGCTACCCCACCACCAGCCGTCAGCTATGCCATAAGGCCAAAGAGAAAGCACTCACATTGCCACCTAACCATCCTAAGCACCAAATCCTGACAGATAATATACAGACTGCAATGGAATAGCTGGAGCAACTTGACCTGACCCATCTCCGCACTTGACAGTTTAGACAGCCGGTGGACACAAGTTTTACAAACCCGTCCGCGCCTTGCCATCTGCGCATACCTGTCGTTTAACAGGATCCAGACCACCGACCAGAACCTCCAGGAAGAGGCCATCTCCACTTTGGCTGAGCTTGGCGCGGAAAAACAGTTTACACCGACGGCTCAGCCCTGAGGGGCTGTGAGAAGAGGAGAGCAGCGCGGTAGTGGCGGCATTCCACCCCGCTATCAAAGTGCTATGTGCGCTATTAGCGCTATATAGCGCATATAGCACCTAAAACAGCAGCTATAGCGCTTCGGAAAATAGCTCTTTTTTGCAAATTATAGCACATTTCAAAATTCAGAGAAAATCAAAGTGCACAGCGCTATAATAGCGCATGGAAGGTGCTTTTTTATTTTCTGAGGCGCCATTTTTCACTTAAATAAAACTTTTATTTTATACGATAACGCATACAGCACCTGAGGGTGCTATTCGCGCTATTTAGGCGCTAGTTTGTGCTATCTGCTATTTTATTGGTAACTTTTGTACTTTTTAGTACGTATAAAATCTCTCAATCAAAATTAAGAAGTTTAAAATTCTTTGAAAGTATTAGTTTGTGTTTTGATAAACGATATTAAAAAATAGCGCATATAGCAAAACGATAGCGCATCAAAGTGCTATAAGGCGGTATTATAAGGTGCTATTTAGGCGCTATTTTGTGCTATTGGTTAACTTGTTGAAAACTTTTGCGCTTTTCACCACGTTATAAGATCCCTCAATTAAAATATGAATTTTAAAATTATTATTTTAAGATTTTAGTTTTATGTGAAATAAAAGCCTAGAAGGGTAAGAAAAGTCCGTAGGCTCCCACCCCCCCCCCCCGCTTGTTGGGTTTGTAGGGCTTTCCATCTCTCGATCCTACTAGTCAAAATTGCAGGCAATCACCCAACATGACTTTCAATTCTGCTTTTCTATTGGTTACGCAAACTGAAAACGTAGAAGGGTAAGATGATTCAATAGGCGCCCACCCCCACCCCTCCCCCCGGCTGTTGGGTTTGTGAGGCTTTCGATGCCTCGATCATATTAGTTAAAATTGCAGGCAATCACCCAACATGACTTTCCAGTCTTAGCTTTTTTTGGTTAGTCCTAAGCCTAAGCCTAAGCCTAAGCCAAGGCCTAAGCCCAGGCCTAAGCACAAGCCTAAGCCTTAGCCTAAGCCTAAGCCTAAGCCCAAGCCTAAGCCTATGCCTAAGCCTAAGGCTAAGCCTAAGCCCAAGCCTAACCCCAGGTATAGGCCAAGGGAAGGAAGAAGTACCAGTATTTTCAATAAATTAGCCAATAGCCCAATATAGAGCAAATTGCACCCTCACGTGCTATAAGCGCTGTTTTAAAGCCTATGAAAAAATAGCGCTTATAGCACTTTGATGCGCTATCGTTTTGCTTATATGCGCTATTTTTTATATCATGAACCAGAAGACAAACCAAAATTTAGAAATAATTTTTTAATTTCTACTTTAATAATTTAAAAACTCTTTTTTTTTGAGGGATTGTATACGTAGTAAAATGTACAAAAAATTTCAATAAGTTAACCAATAGCACAAAATAGCGCCTAAATAGCGCAAATATGCTATAAGCAGATACACACCCTCAGGTGCTATAAGCGCTATCCAAAATTAGCATCACTATATAAAAGGTATAATGTAAAGGGTAAAAGGAAACTAGCGACGGGTGGTTTAAATCCCCCTTGGCCGCTTTTCTGTAAAAGTTTCCCCCATATTTATAAAATAGCGCATATAGCACCTTCGATAGCGCTTATAGCGCAAATAGCGCAAATAGCGCTAACAAAAAGCGCTATGGTGCAAATAGCGCATATAGCACCTTCGATAGCGCATATAACGCAAATAGCGCAAATAGCACTCCCAAAAAGCGCTATAGCGCAAATAGCGCATATAGCAAATTCGATAGCGCTTATAGCGCAAATAGCGCACTTAGCGCATAGAAAAAGCGCCATAGCATGCAATGCGCTATCGTTGTGTTCGCTTACACGCGTTCCATACCCATTTAGGCTTAACTAAGCCTTCCGGCTGTGACGACTACAGACAACTACAACAGGTGTCCTCCGAACTATTCACAGTATCATATCACAGTAAATGTAACAACTGTTGTGCTCTTGCATTTCTCCCCATTATATTTTTTAGTAGTAATTTTTTTCATAGGCTGGGGTCAAATCGATCAGCCGGTCGTCTGAGGCGCTGCGGATATCGGCGTTGTTGAACATGCAGTTGGCATTTTTGCGCTGTAGGGTGTCAAAACCAGACTATATTTTGCCCGTTCTACAGTATGCTAGTTTGGGTTTTCGTTTCTTGTTCGGTCTTTAAGTACTCCTTTAATTTAGAGCTGGCGTCATCTTTTAAGTATAACCTTGTCAAGTCTTTTGCGTGAGCATTTCTAACTTAACCAGATTTAATATTGCGCAGCTTATAGCTATTATTTTCTTTGTCCAAGGCAATGACATAAGGCCCTCTACTGTGCCTCTAGCTTGCTGCTTTTGCCGACTTTTTCGGTCAAGTTTTTTATAAAAACAATCTTCTTCTTGCAGCAAATTCGGTGGTTGATATACTTCAGACATTTTAGTTCTGGTATTTTTCAGCCTTATTTTGACCATTTTGTGAATTTGTTGTAGGCAACGAAAATTAGAAGTTTCATCAATTTGCGATAAAATTGTGTCACTCGATAAGCACATTTCACATTGAAAAAGGATTTCTTGAGGAGTACCCCGTTTGCGAATGACCGGGCCAGCTAACTGCAGTTTCAGAAAGTGATCAGTAGTATACATTGCTGATACAACTGTTAAATTGCATGCATTATCGGTTCTTTTGGAACTTGTTGCATGATTTTCACTTAGTGCATCTGCGAGGGGGATTCTTGAGCCAGGTTTGTATATGATGGTTAAATCTATTTGATCAAGTATTATGATCCAACGACAAAGTTTAGGTTTTGGAATTTTTATTGATTTGAGACATTGCAGTGGGCGATAATCAGTATAAACAATAAAATGACCGTGTGATAAGTACGGACGAAACAATTCTGTCGCCCATGCCCCATACCATTGCATAGAATTCTATTTCAAATGTTGACCATTTCTGTCGAGTGTCAGAAAGACCTCTGCTGGCATAGGCTATAACTATTTCTTGTCGTTATAATTTTGCCTTAGTACAGCCCCAATGCCATAGCCTGACTCGTCAGTAGTCAATGTAAATTGTTGGGAAAAGTCGGAAAATGCCAACAGTTTTAGATGTCAAGTCTTGCGTCAAGACTTTGAATAATTGTTGCTTTGCATCGACCCACTTTCACTTTTTCTTGTCACTCAGAAGGCACTGTATTGGATGTGCCAGTTTTGAAAAATTTATAATAAATCTACGACAACAACTAGCTAGCCCAAAAAATTGTTTTAGTTGGCTTTTATTTGTTGGGACCGGTTAATTGAGAAGTTTTTGAATCTTTTTAGGATCAGCTTTGATACCATACCGACCAACTACGGGGCCTAAGTACTCTAGTTTTTTTAAACAGTGAGTATGTCGACGGCTTTAGATGCAAATTTGCTTGTCTTGATCGAAAAAATACTTGCTCTAAATGGCATAGGTGTGCTTCGAAAGACTTTGAAAAGACTATAAAGGTATTTGAGACAAATAGACCGGTGAAGTCCACGAAGTGTTAGTTCCATCATGCGCTCAAAAGTAGCAGTAGCATTTGTCATGCTAAATGGCATGAAGTCAAATTCGTGCAGGCTTCGGTAAATTGCAACGAGGTCTTGTGTTTGTCTTTTGGATTTATTCTGACTTGTCAATATCCGGAAAATAAATCTAAAGAGCTAAACCACTGGCATCCATTCAGTGTATCCAAAGCATCGTCAATCTTTGGAAGAGGATAAAAGTCTTTAATTGTGACGTCATTCAGTTTAATGCAAAATCTTATGCTGTTGGCTTTTTTTCACCAGAACAATAAGACTCGACCATTCGCTTGATAATGATACAATATTTTGTTCTTTATCATTTTGTCTAGTTCCTTGTCAATTATTTTTCTATCAATCGGGTTATATCTGCGCATTCGTTGTTTAATTAGATGAGAAATATATTTGTCGAATTAATTTGTGAAATTCTAAAAGGGAGACTAAATTAGGCAGTGATTAAACTAGAAGAGTGGCTGGAGCTACATTTTGTGCCCAAAGTACGAGTTAATGTGTGGTTCCAAGTTATTGTCTCTGCTAGGATAGTTTAGTCTCTGCTAGAATAGGTTAGAAGCTTAAAAAATCTAATATTAGCGGGTGTAGTGCGGGTTCTCTAGACCATCATTTGTGCAGGCGACTCGTCAATGGATAATCGCGCGTTTATCTTGATTTGCTAAACGAACGATTATTTTCAGTGCAGAATGAGATCAGGCGAGCCTATCCTCAACGTGTAGAATTCGTAATGACAAAACTCTGTATTACGGGCAGAAAGATATTCGGTAGATGTCGCGTGTAAGCGTGCACAAGCACGAGATTTTACCCCCCCCCCACCCCTAGGCGCTACTTGCGCTATTTACGCTATTATAGTTTCCAGCTCAAAAACGCCACCCCCCCACCCCTAGGCGCTATTTACGTTATATGCGCTACTATAGTTTCCAGTTCAAAAACGCCCCCCACCCCCCCGCTATTTGCGCTATACACGCTACGACAAGTACCCCCCTCCCCCCCTTCGCTATCGAAATGTTATAATCGCTATATAGAGCTTTTAGCGCTTTTTAGCGCTATATAGCAAAAATAGCGCTTTTTTGGCAAATTATAGCACATTTCAAAATCCAGTACTTACTATATCCCATGGTTTTGAGGTTTTTGGAAGGTGGGTGTCGCGGTACGGAGAAGCTGCTGTCGACTTTTCACTAAATTGGCAGACTTGACATAGTTATACATACGTTTCGATAGTTTTGTTAAGTTTGGACCACCAAAATAGTCTTTGTAGTTTTCTTTTCATGCGAGTTATTCCAGGGTGTCCGGCATGTGCATTATCTAGCACGGCGTTCATTATTTTTCGCGGCATTATTAATCTGTTGTGATAAATAGGTATCCATCGTCTATGCAAATGTCAATTCGGATGCTTTAAAATGATTTTGTTCTTGTTCATGTTTATGCTGTGCCCAACTATCTTCCTTACATACTTTTTTGACTCGCTTTAGTATTGGGTTTTCGTTTGTTGAGTTTTGAATTTTCTGTAAACTGATACTTTCTTGCTTTAGCGAAGATATGAATGCGTTTCTTAAAGTGTCTTCGATGCAGTTAACTTGGAATTTGTTGCGTTCTAATAAATTAAAGTCGAAGGCGGCTGCTAAGGTGTAGGCTGTATTGGCTACGTCTAGATACGCTGCATTTGACATTCTTGACAGTGTGTTTGCCACATAATTTTTTGAACCTGAAATTTTTATAATTTCAAAGTCAAATTCTGATAATCTGTCCCACCAGCGTTGGAACTTGGCTGGTTTTTTGCCCTTTTCGTTTTGTTTCAGCATGGAATATAGAGAGGAATGGTCTGTTCGCAGTGTGAATTGTCGTCCAAGTAAGTATTTTTCAAATTTTTCGCAAGCCCAACGATTGCTAAAGCTTCGAGCTCATTCACAGCGTAATTTCTTTCGTGTGCGGAAAGTGTGTGACTTGCAAAAGCTGTTGGGACTTCTTTCTTGTTTTGTATTTGCGATAATACTGCACCGAGGCCGACGGAAGATGATGAAAATTACAAGTATAGGTATGGTTGTATGCGTGAAAGCCATTACCTTACATGGTGCAGGGCTTAACGGGAACTGGTTGAAGTGATGCTCATAGACCCAGAGGGGCATTGTAGAGATGTCAGATTGTGAATCAACATCTGTCTTCTAGCTTATTACAGTTGTCTTTGTGCAGAGGCCGATGTTTGCTTGAAAAGTTGGCAACGGTCGAAAAAGGCGCTTTGCGGAGTGCGGAGCGGAGTTTTGATTCATGTTCAGAGTAATCACTTGGGTTTCAGTAATTGAATTGGACGTGGGATAATCATTATTAAAATTGGAGTGATTGTCGACAAGGGTTAAATGCTCTGTATTTTGACAAAGGTCGGTTGGTTGGTACTGTTGTTGTTGTCGTTTTGGTCTATGACGACGGTTTGGATGCGGTTATTATTTCGTGGTTGTGAACTGCGACAAACAGACTGGAAATGTCCCCATTTATTGCACTTGCGGCATCGATTTTTGAAGGCCGGGCAAATAGTTTCTTGGTGTTACCATTTCTGCCACAATTGGTGCATGGGATCTGATATGTTTTGGAGTTGGCTCTATTTGATGTATTTTGATATGTTTTAAAGTTGGGTCGATTTAGGAATTTGTTAGAATTGTAAGTAGCACAAGTGTAATCGGTTTTCAATGCTTCAGTGTCTCGAATTGCCGCCTCGCGATTACTGAATAAGTTGAAAATTATATCGAGGTTTAGTTGATCTTTTTCTGGAAGAGACAAAACTTTCTGCATTAGTGTTTTGTCGCCACTTCCCTACACTAAGTGTTCACATATTTGAATGTTTTCATAGTCCCCATATTTGGCTTGAGCAGCGATTTGGCGTAATGCCACTAAATATTCAGAAAAAGTTTCATTTGAGCTTTTGGTTCGACTACGTAACTCCATTCTTGCTCGAAACGAGTTCATTGGTTTACCAAAAATTTTATCGCATGTCAGTGAATTCTTCAAATGTGGCTTGTTCAACGTCACGTGAAAAATAATGTTTTCCTTCTGGTTTTGTAGTGTTGTGCAAGACTAGACGCTGTCCTTCGCGCCCGAGTAGTTCAAAAAGCATGTCATTCTTGTCTGTATCCGTTAGTTGCCGCGTGGCGGGTCTGCTGCAGTTTACGAGTCAAATATAGGTTCGAAACAATGCGAACCAATCGGGCCAGGGGCGCGCAGTTTCCCCAGGCGCCTCTAGAAATTCGGGCGGAACCTTAATCGGTGTATTGGTAGTCATAATGGCCGACTGGTCTGTTTAGAGTCGCAGCGCCATTGCTGTGTTTAACATGGTACGACAGGCAGATTACAATAATAATGAAAGTGGTGTGCTGTTTTATCAGTAGAGTTACGAGTGTTATAAGTAATTATACCACACCCGTCACCTTCACGAGTGGTGGGCACAGATCTACCTCGACAAGAATCACGAGATGGCGTTGCGTCACGTTGACGGCTAGACGAAATTTTTCTTAAAATTTTGTGATCGAGACAAGGTGTTCTGGGATTTAACTCTGTTTTTTAGACTGTTAATTTGATCAGCAAAAGTAGATTGTTCTGCGAAACAAACTAACAGGATTTTGATTTGCTTTATTGTTAGCAAATATTTTTTTATACTTTTTGGCAAGCTTAATTACATTTTGCAATGAGTCCGGTTTTGGTTCTTGCATAAAAATCCAGTGACGAATGTGGTTGTTTGCTATGCCGCTTAAAAACTGAGTTTTTGCAAAACACTTTCTTGTATCGCAAGTTTCCTGCAAGCAAGTTTGATCCTCCGCGTTCCCTACAGGTGGGATTAAGGACCAAAAAAATTCTAGGCGATCGACACATTAGGGAAAGTTCTTATAGACTTCGTATTGCAAGGGCAGACGAACAAGAAAAAAAGTCTGCCATAAGAATTGAAAATGTTTCAGTCACGGCACCAAAATGTGGCAACTATCGTATTACCTCGAATAAAGCCCCTGTCTTGAATAAAGCCCCCGTCAAAGCACT
>JASANF010008439.1:0-30560 GCA_030248245.1 Trissonchulus sp. WLG1_4 | reverse complement strand
TGTCCGTTCAGCAGGTGCAATAACCAAGGTTTATGTGGCGTGATGTTTCAGGCGTCAGAGAGGTGTCCGAAGATGCGCTGTTCCTGGAGCTGGTCATCAAGCGACTGCTCATTCTCATCTCCCGACCCGCCAGGCTACTCGAGTGTCTGGTAAGTCTGAACAGTGCTTTGGATAGGTGTGTGTCTGTGCATAGACAAAGGATGGCCTGGACATTAGGCCTGACCGATGCTATTGAACGGAGGGGACAGTATAGCATAGCCTGGCCGTTTGATAGCCAGTGCGTGAGTGTTATTAGCTGAGGAAAACTATTGCATAGCATTGGTAAGGATTATTAGTAAGAGCAGATTAGTTTTATGGCCATTTTGGTTTTCGAATAAAGGCCATTGCGCTTTTCAAATTTCGAAGAAAGCCGTAATACATGTGATTCAAGTTGAAAAGTCTAAATTGAAAATGAGATGAGTGTGGAATGTGTTTTGAGGAGTTCGATCCGGAGGACTTCTACGCGCTGCTGGAGGAGGAGGAGGGGGCCGTGGGCAAGGAACTGTCCGAGCCCCTGCCGCAGTACATCGTCAAGAAGCTGGGCCTCACTAAGCCCTCGCCCGAACAGCGTAAGACACACCACTCTCCTTTTAGTTTCTGTTCGTTGCTGTGGCCCCACGCCGACAGAGTTTCCCTTTCACATTGATTCTCAATCCGTACAGGCAACTGAAATCGGGTTTGAGGAAAGATTTTCTCTCCTAAAGTCTGTAAGTAAGTTTCTCACAATAAAACTTCTTCCTACCTGATGGTATGTATTTCAGATATGCTCCAGTGCGGATTGCGGATAAAATGACAGACCTCGCCAAGGGCGTACCCCGGCGGGGGATGGGGGAATTCCATCCCTCGACGAAATTTTTGCCCAGTGCATTTTTACACAAGGATCCCTTTTTGGATTTTACCGCCCGGTCGAAAAAATGTGTCTGTGTATGTGTAAATTTTTAGTGTGTTTTTAAGTGTTATTGTAAAAAGTGCATTTTAATTCATTACAAAATAATATCTAAAAGTCATTCCCCCCGAAATTGCCACTGAAATCTCACGACACTGTAGTCGGCCAACATGATGAGCATATTGTATAGTGTGTGTGTGTTCTGTTCAGAGCTGTACAGCGAGCTGTTGACGTCGAGCACGGACTCTGGCAACCCGAGCAGTCCCACGCTGGAGCCCGAGCGCACAGACCAGCACCCCGTCCGCCCGCCGCCCAAGGAGGACGACTTCGACACCGTCAAGCTCATCAGCAATGGCGCCTATGGGGCGGTCTATCTGGTCAGTCAGTGCTACACACTCAATTCTCCGGGCCACAGACAGGCTTCGGTCAAATTGGTCACCTGAGACAAAAAACAAATATTTACTTCAGATTTTTGTTTAGGAATTTTGTGACACAGCGAAAAGCACGTATTTCATTGAAAAGCACGTATTTCATTGAAAAGCACGTATTTCATTGAAAAGCACGTATTTCATTGAAAAGCACGTATTTCCTTGACAACTTGCAATATGCAGCAACAACTCCGAAAATGTCTCGGGGTCTATACTTCGTAGGCAAACTTTTATAAAGAAAAGCGCGAAAGTGTATTTTTTGAGTTGTGTATGCTTTAGGTTCGCCACCGTGGGACCCGGGAGCGGTTCGCTCTGAAGAAACTGAACAAGAGCAACATGGTGCTGCGGAACCAGCTGGACCAGGTGTTCGCCGAGAGGGACATCCTCACCTTCAGCGACAACCCCTTCGTCGTCTCCTTCTATGGCAGCTTTGAAACTAAGGTAGACATTCATGAACACTCTGCAACAAGACAACATTCCAATTCTCATGATACAATACACCCTCCGACTTGAATGAATTTCCTCGAAAAAGAACAGGGCAAGACTACCGCGAAAGGCAAAAACGTCAAAAATAACAACAGAAAAAGCGAAACAGCAAAAGAAAATCAAATCCAATAAGAAAAAGAAACAATAAGAAAGAAACCTAATAGAAACAGCAAAATTAAACAAAGCAAAATTGAAGAAAAAATAAGCACTGTGCATCCAAATTCCAAACAATGACATTTAAAAACAAAAAATTTACAGAGGTGGTGTTTAGAAGCTAATAATATGTCCTAAATAAATTTATTTTACTGACCGAAACTGTTTCGTCATATAGTTAATTCAAGGTTCGACAACTCGACAAGCAAAACTTCCTCACGTCATGCTAGAAAGGCGTCTGAGACAGTTTAAATCTATGACCACGTAAACGCATATCGCGAGTTGTTTTAAACATTGCAACAGGATCATTGAGGTTTAAGTCTTTTTGCGAGACGTCTGAGCTCTGAAAAAAGTCTAACCCAAGTTCCTTACACCTATCACTAAAAGATAAGTGGCTTATATTAGGAAAGGGGCGATTGAGACGCTTTTAAACAGACTTAAGGGGGGGGGGGGGCTACCTGTAAAAGTGAAAATTTTAGGTTCTCCGATTCGCTTCAAATTTGCACACAATGTAGCCCCAGGGAAGGCGCATCGCAGATGTAACAAACTGGAACCAATGCTTTTACCAATTTTTTACTAAGGACTCCCAAAAATTCAATTTTACGTGTAAATCATAGGCGCAAAAAAAGTTTTTTGTGCTCACAAAGCGCTCCTTTACTCGAAATTTTTGTAAATACTGACGAAGCTGATTTTTACATGATTCGATAGCCTAATGTCATATCTCAACCTCTATGATCCATTTTTTTAAATTTTTGCCCATGGCCTGAGCAGTGACGCCAAATGTAAAATCACTCAAATTTGGCGTGCCCAAAAAACAGCCATTTTTTCACATTTCGCCCTCGATTTTAAAATTGAAAATACATATCAAAAATCCGGATCATACGATTTTGCGCATGCATGTGGGCTGCTACCATGCCAAGTTTCATCCTGATTGGCTTGATGTGGTTTGTGTTAGAACTGTTCAACTAAGGGCTACTTTCAGGCTTTTTTGCGTACTTTTGCCTATGTAAATACACTGACGAACGCACTGAACCAAAAGTGCACCTTCAAGCTGAATTGTTCTCATCTGACGTTGGGGTGCCTTGGGGGAGTAACATATTTGAAAATAAGCAAAATTGGAGAACTTTGATTTTTGACCTGGGTAGCCCCCCCCCCTAAGAGGAACTATATCACGAGAAAGATGTGGGTTCCATGTATCCGAAGCATACTCCACAGACATATGACTTAAACAACAACAGTAATGTTTTACAATCACGCACTGTGAAATTTCGATCCATCTGCGTCAGGTACAAAACTTGGTTCGCCTTTTTAATTATTGGAGACATGGTCAGAAAATTTGAGAAATGTTAACATAAAAAGTTCCAACTTCCTAAGTCAGAACAAACTTTTACCGTTCCCAGTGGATGACCAAGCAAAAAATAATCATTAGGGCTGCTATGACCCACCGAAAGTATCCACGATTTTTCGATGGAGATACTCATTTGAAATTGACTGGCCCAGGAATAAAAGTCCAATAGGACTGGAAGCATAGATTGCCTATTGATACCCGAAAAAACATCTTGGAAGTTGGAATCATCGGCTTACCACAACGAGTTTGTGCTGTTAAAAAGTGAAATAGCCGCATTTATGAAAACAAGAAACAAAGTTGGCCCGTAGGCTGACCCCTGTAGTCGACCACTAGTAACAACACGCCATCAGAAACAGCATCATTTATCTTGAACTTCTGCCGACGGTCGGTTAGAAAAGCCTCGAGCAAGCTCAGAAATTTCCCTCCAATCCCCATGATATTCAAAATTTTTACAAGTTTCTAGTGACTGTGTTAAAAGCTTTTCTAAGATCAGTATATTAATCAATTTTTTAACCTGTGCTATGTTATCCAAAGAAGAGGATAGAAAATACAGGGACTCTGGGCGGGGTCTCCAGACGAGAAAGGGTGCTCTTCTCGCAGCTTAGGGTGGTGGGGTCACTGTCCTTTGCTGAAATCTTATCCTCACTGAATTGATGCCGCTAATGACCCTATATATTGTGAGCGATGTGGGGCAATTCCATACTTTTGTCCTGCCCAGCCCTGGCCCACCACTGAATCCCACATGTGTGGTTTGGAGCTAGCCTGGCTTGCCTGACTGCAAATCCATGTCTGGTGATCAAATTCGTCAATGACGCAGAGGTCATTTCCATTGTCCCTCCAATTTATTCCTAGCGGATTCATGAACAGAGAGAGAGGATAGAAAATTCGTTGCTATAACAAGGTCGTGACAGTTTTTGCATGAAAAACATGCTGATTACATTTTATTACAAGCGGCTAACAAAAATCGATTCAACACAGTCCAAAGGAGGACTGGCACCACACGTTATTGAAACGGCTCTATAATTATTAGGAGAAGATTGAGATCTTTTATTTTAAAAATACCAGCTATATTTGCACAACGCCAGTCATTTTTACAATAAAGCCCAGACGTTAACAGAAATCAGTAGTCCAGAAACTTAGGAAAGTAAGTTCAGAAGCAAAAGTTTTGTAAAATAAATAAGGAATGTTATCGGATACGGTTACCATTGAATTTTTTAACTAAAGTAAGCTCATATAAATATCCAAAATATCAAAATATATTATATCACAACCATTGTGAATATCAACAGACTTATTCAAAACAAACTGACAATTATGGTCTACAGTGTAAATCGACGCAAAATGAGCATTGAGCATATTGTCTTTATCTATTTCAGAAACAGTTTTTGCTGTGCTTTTGCAACAGACTTGTGGTAGTCGTATGCTTCATAGCTGGAAAAGTGAAGTGTAAAAATTAATGTAATAACTGCAACAGTTTTTAAGACTCTTCAAGAAGAAGAAGATGAAGGCTAAGAATAGCTGAATTGTACATGGAACCAAGAGTACATAATAGGAAGAGTATGACACTCTTCCTATTATGCCTACGGGCGTGCGTCCAATGCGGAGCGCGAAATAGCCCGTTTATGTACGGTTTTGTGGGGGGGGGCTCCCCCCCCCCTACTCAGTTCGATACCCCGTGCTCAACTGAGGGGGGGGGTACCCCCTACTCAGTTCGATACCCCGTGCTCAACTGAGGGGGGGGTAACCCCCCTCAACTCAGCACCCCGTCTTCAGTTGAGGGGGGGGTACCCCCCCTCATTTCAAGACACTAACAAAGTCTTTGCGCTACCCCCCCCCCCCTCAGTTCAGTACCCCGTCTTCAGTTGAGGGGGGGGTACCCCCCCCCTCAGTTCAGCACATCAACAAAAGTCCTTGTCAGTGTCTTGAAATGAGGGGGGGGTACCCCCCCCCTCAACTGAAGACGGGGTACTGAGTTGAGGGGGGGGTACCCCCCCCCCGCAGTTGAGTACGGGGGCGTCAGTTGGGGGGGGGTACCCCCTCCCTCAAAACCGTACATAAACGGGCTATTTAGCGCTGCGCATTGGACGCACGCCCGTAGGCATAATAGGAAGAGTGTCATACTCTTCCTATTATGTACTCTTGATGGAACTCATGGTACGAGTTTGAATTTTAAAAAGTTACGAGTCTTTTTGGGACTAGGAGGGGAAATATAATATTGTTGCACCGCAGGACGGTTGAGTAGGTCTTGAATGAAAATGTGGCCTAGCTGAGCCTTACTGACATGGAACGACCAACCCTCGGTCACTCGGTGGATTGTGGTGGTGTGTGAGTGAGAGAGAGTAGTGTGTGTTGTGTTGCAGAAGCACCTGTGCCTTGTGCTGGAGTACGTGGAGGGCGGGGACTGTGCGACGCTGCTGAAGCACATCCAGGTGTTCCCGGTGGAGATGGCGCGGCTGTACATCGCGGAGACGGCCCTGGCCATCGAGTACCTGCACAGCTACGGCATCGTGCACCGCGACCTGAAGCCGGACAACCTGCTCATCACCTCGCTGGGCCACATCAAGCTCACCGACTTCGGCCTCTCCAAAATCGGCCTCATGAACCGCACCAACCTGCTCTGCGAGGGCGTCCAGGGTCTGCGCCAGTTCCAGGACAAACAGATCTGCGGCACCCCGGAGTACATCGCCCCAGAGGTCTTCCTCAGACAGGGATATGGTACGCCCCGCCCCTCACATTCTCTATAACATTACCTGTTATGGATCGGGCATTGTCCTTCTCCACCTACAGCCACTCACATTCTCTGTATACCAAACCGAGTATAGGTCCGCTATGGACTTGTATGAGGTGGCACTGAGCGGTGTATGAGGTGCACACGGCATTCTCTGAGGATAGTTTGAGCAGATGCGTATTCCTGATTGGTGTTGAAAGGGGCCTGTTGTGTTTCAGGCAAAGCAGTGGACTGGTGGTCTCTGGGGGTGATCCTATACGAGTTCCTGGTCGGATGCCCCCCTTTCTTTGGAGACACCCCCGAGGAGCTCTTTGCGCACGTCATTTCGGGTTAGTTTGCCCACGAGTGCGGCTTGTGTTGTGTCAAGTCAAGTAGTGGTTAAACCCGAAGGACACAGGGACAGGGACAAGGACGAATTTCGGTCAGCTGCTGTGAAAAATTGACAAATGCGTTTGGGCTAATTATTTGTATACGGTCTAGAAGCCACCTAAACTAGCGTCATGCAAAAAATGGCATATTTGGCTGTGCAGTTTTTCTGAAATTGCGTAGGCACAAGAACAAGGACAAGTATGAACCGGGCTTAAATGGTGTTGTGCAATCAATTTTAGATGAGATCGAGTGGCCCGAGGAGCCCTATACACCGCCGTTCGAGGCGCAAGCCCTGGTGATGGCCCTGCTGCAACAGAACCCACTGCACCGGCTGGGCTCGCGGGCGGGGGCGCTCGAGGTCAAGACGCACCCCTTCTTCGCGGGCATCGACTGGAACAGCCTGCTCCGACAGAAGGCCGAGTTCGTGCCCGTCCTTCAGGGAGACGAGGACACCAGCTATTTCGACTGTACGCTTGACTTAGTGTCATGACTTTCTGCCACTACTTGCTGTACTCTTAATTAACCTATTCCTTCCGTAACAAAATCACTTGTTTTGTTTTCTCAAGTGGTGCAGCTATTTTTTGTTAGACTTCAGTGTGATCTGTCTCGAGCTTTGTGGCTGATCAAGACGGAAATAATTATAAGTCTGACTCGGATTATGATTGTGGTAGAACGAACAACGGCTAGCTAGGAAAAGCTATAATGTATAATTTATTGAAGAATAGCGTACGTTATACTGTTATGTTTTATATTATTTCATTGTATGGATCGAGACAAAGCAAGTCAACAAAATCCAAGTCATGTTTGTTTTGACATTTTTTCGGAAAAATCCTGAGAGTCAGAATTAACAGAATTGACTTAGTAAGGGCCATTCATGTACCGCATTCAACGGACTAGACTTATTTTAGTCCGAGGTTTAGAAATGAGATATCGCACTGAACGGTCTAAACGAGCTAAAATAAATCAGCGGCCTAATGTTTGTCTGAATTGAACCCGTTTCTAAACTACTACTCGACTAAACGGATTTAACATGCACGCTTAACATTAGCATGCGTAGCTAAGTCCGTTTAGTCTGACTAAAAAGCAGCGCGCAAAAATGTAAGGTCGTTTAATCCGGACGTTTTGGAATGGCATTTTTAGCATAATTTTTAAACCGTTTAATCTGATTAAATAAGGTAAAGGTAAGCCGAGGATAGATAATTATCCTTCGACGTGTCCGGACTCGGGTGCGGTGCTTTTTTAACCCGATACCCGATTAAAATTAACCCTTTTTAACCCGGTAAAGAAATAGGCCCTTGACGCAATCCAAATTGAATTTGTTTCAGCCCGCCTGGACCGCTACACGCACGAGGTGGAGGGCGGGGAGGCGGGCGAGGGGGGCGAAGAGTTTGCGAGCAGCGGTCTGGAGGAGGACAGCGGGAGCAGTCTGTTCTCCAGCTTCCCCACCAGCTCCCCCCGCTCCAGCTTCCTGGCAGACATGGCCACCTACCGGCGCAGCGAGTCCCGCTCCAGTCAGGGCTCCACCACCAGCCATGGCTCACACACACCGCCTGCCACCGCGCCCGGCAATAAACACACGCCGCCAATGTAATTGCGCACTTGCAATGTTATCTGGCTGACTGAACTCAACACTGCTCTATTTGTTGCCTTGTCCTAGCTGTGGCTCTGAAAACTGCGCACAATCAAAACAATTAATAGGGATAATATGTGTTAACATCAGCATTAGCAAATAGCACATTAACGATATAGCATGATTAATGATTATGTATTATAGCATGTATTGTACCAAGAGTACATAATAGGAAGAGTATGACACTCTTCCTATTATGCCTTATTTCAAGACACAGAAAGACTTTGCGCCGACCGCCTCCCCCCCTCAGTTCAGTACCCCGTCTTCCGTTGAGGGGGGTACCCCCCGGCCCCCTCAGTTCAGCACAGCAACGAAAGTCCTTGTCAGTGTCTTGAAATTAGGGGGGTTCCCCACCCTCAGTTGAGTACGGGGTCTTCAGTTGAGGGTGGGGTACCCCCCTCAAAACCGTCGTACATAAACGGGCTATTTCGCGCTCCGCATTGGACGCACACCCGAAGACATAATAGGAAGAGTGTCATACGCTTCCTATTGTGTACTCTTGATAATTGTGTGAAAGGTGTATAGCAGTATGATGTGATAGCGGGAAAGTGTGAGTGATTGTTGTGCTGGGTTTAGGCTGGAGAGGACGGAGGAGAAGCTGGTGAGCATGAGCAGCGAGAGCGTGATGCAGCGACGCAGGAGGACTCACACCGCCCCGCTCCCAAAGTATGCTCACCGATCACAGTCGCACTCAAGCTATACAGTCTGTGCTGTTTGCTCAGCAAAGACTGTGGTTGACTGGTGTGTTCTGTTTCAGATTTTCCATTTCCTTCGAAGGGGGATCGGAGGGGCCGAGTGATATTGTGTCCCGAGGGGGCGTGGAGAAAGTCGGGGAGACGGAGGGGGCCGGTGGAGCAGTGGAACCCGTGAAGGAATTGTCCCCGGTGGATGAGAAGGATGGGGCCAGTGGGGCTGGTGGGGGAGGGGGCGGGGGCGCCATCCAGAAGACCCACCCGTGTCTGCAGCTGACCAAGTCGGAGAGCGAGGCCCTGCGCACCCCGCTGCTCCCCACCGGGCCCCCTCTGACGCCCGCCAAGACCACGGCCCCCTTGACTGCCCCCTCGGCAGCCCCACACGCGCCCTCCTGGGCCGAGGCCAAGGCCATGAAGACCAGATCCATCTCGGCCCAAGGCCTGCACCTGGTTATCCCGCAGGACCCTGTGCTCCCCGCCAGTCTGCGCTCGCCCGGGGGCTCCAGCACCAGTTCCCGGGACGCCTCGCCCACCCGCGACCCCTTCCCGCTGGCCAACCAGCTCAAGCCCCCCATCGTGGTCCGGCGCGGTCCCCTGGGCTTCGGCTTCACCCTCCGGGCCATCCGCGTATACATCGGCAACACCGACTACTACACCTTACAGCACATCGTCACTGTGAGTCTCTCACTAGTCCCAATGTTGTCACAACAGATATCCTAGTGACTGGCTTAGCGCCTATATACGTACTGTCTGACTATGTTGGGTCTATAAACGTATTCTATGCGTGTCTGTGGTATGCAAATTTGGTTGTGTTTCGTTTGCTGCTGTCAGTCTAGGTGCCTGTTTGTCTGTGTGGTGACCTAGGGCGTACGAACGAGGTGCCTGTTTAGCTGTGTGGTGACCTAGGGCGTACGAACGAGGTGCCTGTTTGATTGTGTGGTGACCTAGGGCGTACGAACGAACTTTATTGAGTGAGTGGCTTTGTGTGTTGTGTTGCAGGGCGTTGACGAGCAGGGCCCCGCGTGGGAGGCCGGCCTGCGAGCGGACCACCTGATCACGCACGTCAACCACGAGTGTCTCAGCAACCTGACGCACACCGAGGCCGTGCAGAAGATCCTGGGCTGTCGGGACGTGCTGCAGGTCAAGACGGTGCCCCTGGATCAGAGCCACATCCGGACCGGACCCCCCCGACGCCAGGTGGGCAAGATGGCCCGTCGGAAGACTGCCTCGCGCCACAAGGTCCGGCCGGGCGCGGGGGGCCCAGGGACGGCGGCCGGCAGACGCAGCTCCGGTTCCAGCTCCCTGTTCCGACGCCTCAGCGGCAAGCGGCCCGACCTGCGCACCCTCTCGCGCTCCATCTCCACGTCCGAGAGCCTGCTGACCATCGCCCCCGCCCCCAGCACCAGCCCCCCCGCGCCGCCCTTCCTCTCCTCCTCCCCCCTCGACCCCTCCCCCTCCTCTGCTGCCGCCGCCGCCGCCTTCAACGCAGCCCTGCAGAGCAGGCCCAGCTCCCTGCACGGACTAGGTCAGTCTACACAGTAAACACAGTCCATGTAAGTCCAGCACAGTTCTTTGCTTGTAATACTCCTTTGGTGTCACATCTCTCTGCGTTTCCGCCCCAAACAAACTTGGAAAACCAACTACCTAATTTCAGTAGACTTTCTATTTTTCCTACTTGAATAAAATTACTTTAATTTCAAAGTTAAAACCTCAAGCTTGCGACCCGGTTTCAAAGTAGGGGAATGTTTTGATGGCACAAATTTCACGTTCACAGTGTGGCCTCATTGCCGAGTGGATAATAGGTTGGAGTTGGATTGCTAATCCGGAAGGTTGGCAGTTGGAATCCCATTCACTTGGTATGTCAGGAGACTTATGTAGCATGACGCTCTTGCCAACCCAACCACCCGTCCCACTGGAAAATTACAGGGTTCCGTGCGCACTTACGAGGTGACACTGCAGCCGCTCTTGAGTCTAAAGTCTGACCAGAAACGGCTGAACCCTGAGACAAAACAGGTGGCGTGATTTTCGTGACTACTCGCTGTACTCGTGTTGCTCGCAGTTCGTTCTATTCGTAATGAAATAGCGTGTTTATTTTTGTGTCATGCAGGGTCCAGCATATTTTGGTCCGACTTTAGTTACATACTCATGTGTGAATGAGGAAAACTATTGTGTTTCAGGGTCGCGCCTGGCCAAGAGTCTGAAGAGTCCCCGCCTGCGCAAGCAGAGCAACACCATGCCGCTGTCCCCGCTGGCGAGACCACACTCCCCCGCCCGCAGCCCCTCGCCCTCCCTCAGCGGGGGCCTGGTCTCCGCCTCCCCCTCCTACCGACCCGCCAAAAAGACCATCACCAAGCCCCGCAAGTCCGACCCCCTCAAGCCAGCCCCCGCCATCGACAAGACACTACACTCCGAGCCCCCGCCGCCCCCTCCACACCACCTATAGGGCACCACCCAACCTGTCTCTACCAAAAACAATATTATGCTAAGTTCAACTCTGTCTGACTCCGCCAGTGCGGTAGGCTGCAGCCCGATTGTACAGAATATGGATTCATATGTGATCAATTATTATCGGCCGAGATATCGGGAGTTTAAAATGTATTGATGTTGTATTTTTGACTGATCAGAGATGGTCCAATCTATCGCCAAATATGTCCATACCTTCGTCTTCATTTTTTTCATGAATATCTTCGATTTTGGTAAATAGCTTTTGTCACACAGATGTGGTCGTATTCAACTGTTTTGTATATTCCTGCCTGTTTTTTGCAATTTCATATTTTTTATGAAGATATATTATGGGCATGGGCATGAAAATTCTAGTAAGACTGACCTAAGCTTACCAGCAAGAAGCACTCTGACGTTCCTCTAACTTTTTCACGGAAATTTGGCAGCTGTTTAGATAATCTAGACCTTAATATTAATTTGTTCTTCACGATAAATAAATGCCTAATATTTTATTATCGAGTTTGTTTCGTGGTCAGTGTTTCAGTCGTAACTCTAAAGTCGTAGGTGATTTAAAAAAAGACAATGAATTAGGGACAGTCACTTTCATTTTTTCTCCACTTGTAGTCATATGTCCAGTCCAGTGTGCGCATGTGTTCAAGAATTCTTACTGATGTGAGGGGGGCAGGCACCCTTATCAAGCTTCTGCGTTTAGTGCATAAATCAAATGGCTTTTGGATCTAGTTTCGAGTTTACAGAAATCTTTGCAGAAGTCTTCTTCGAATTGGTCTCTACTCACGCTCAGAATGAAATTACGTGGCTGTCAAAGTAAATTGTCTTAGGTAACACTCAATATTATGGCGGCGTTGCGTTCCTCCCTCATTTTTTTCGTATTAAGTTTTTATTAGTTTTCGTATTAACCTATTTCTCTTTTTGACACCACGATTTAGATAAAAATTGCTAAATTTATGTGCCTAGATCTGCCCTAAACTGTAATGTAAGAAGTTTTAATTATAGTTTTATCTAGATTGTAGCTGGCAGCAGAAGTTAAGCCCAAACCACTAGCTATGAGAGTTAATCTAGACCCATAATAAAGATGTGATTTGATTTGATTATTTACGTTTCAAAAGTTGCCAGCAAAAAGCCCATGCAATGAGTCTGTTGCTGTTGCTATTGTTGTTGTTGGTGTTGTTGCTGTTGTTGTTGTTGACCGGCTGTAGCCCTGCTTGTACATTTGGCGCGCGGGTTTTTGACTGTTCTGTCTGTACACAACTTACTCTGCTTGTGCATTGCATTACTCCACCCGACACCTGTCATCCGATTGTCTGCTTGGTTCTGTCGGCCAGTGACTTGTGCTTGTGTCCAGTCCATTTGTAATCAAGTAGACTCTGTACATGTGAAGTATTGTGCCCTGCTGTATTATTGGCCGGCTTTATGTGACCCATGGGCTAGTTAGGCTGTTCTAACGCAGTCATTTGGCTAAGGGTACAGTTGGAGTTGAGGATAAATAAGGATCCTTTTCATTTTTTTTACAAAAGCGATGTTTTGTACAAAATTTTGATTTTGTGCGATCTCCCTACTCCCCTGTGCTATTTTTCAGTCTCAATTTTTCGAAACGGTTTAAAAAATTTTCAAACTTGCGATTATTTGTTTGGAGCAAAAACTTGAGTGCATTGTGTGTGAGCTGAAATTGAATAGCCATTACCGGTGTTTGAATGTAGCCAGGCTCCGATTACAGTGCCCAAGCATGTTATGTAAATTGTCTGTATGTAATCTCGTTGCGGATCGGATCTGGCACGTCTTCATTATTTTGTCCACGCCATTCTCGCAAAACTGTCGGACGTTAGTGCTGTGTTACCGTATTTCTACTGTTCCCTGCCTCATGTTTCGTTGCATGTATTGTAAATGTGTGGTGTAGACCGGTTTAATATGTTCACAGAATCACAGGTACCCTGCATTACACGCATGACCTCTGAATTTTGTGGGACAATATAGCTAAAGTTATTGCATGAAATTGTGCTTGTGGGGTGGACTTGAAACGGACTCTTACATAGAACCTCGTAGTTTAAGTACCTCTTGTATTGTATAATTTATTGATGGTTGGTGAAGTTTGTTATGTCGTTTTGAAAATGGAAGCAGCATGGTAAACTAAATTCTGATAGGCAGTTAGTCGTTGGTGCCAAATTCAGTAGCACAGGGTGATAGACTGTTTTGCTGGTAACCGCCGATGGTGTTTATAAATTTGGATATATTTTAAGCAAGTATATGTTTGTGATATATATGGAAGTACTCCTGTTGTTGTCGTTTTTGATGTACTGTACATAATACGGATTGGATAATTACAGATATTATGAGGCCAAGTAAAATGGTTACAATGTCATCTGCACTTGACTCACTTGGCTCAGCGTCATTAGTGTCACTGCGCAAACAGGTGTGGTTATTTACAGTAGGTAGTAGGGCAAAAAAGTCAAACCATTTTCATTTAAGTTAAAGTTAAAGTAAAGGCCATTGCTTCAATTTAAGTTAAAGTTACAGTTAAAGTAAGGCTCAGGCATCAATTTAAGTTAAAGTTAAAGTAAGCCAAAAATCAATGACTTATATAACTTTTTTTAAAATAACTTTAATTTAAAGTTAAAGTAAGGTTGTTTTAATTTAAGTTAAAGTTACAGTTAAAGTAAGACCTCTAACTTTTTTTGGAGTTAAAGTTAAAGTAAGACCCCTAACTTTTTTAATTTCAGTTAAAGTTAAAGTTTAACTTTTTTGCCCTAGTAGTTAGTTACAGTTTGGTATTTACAATAGGTACACAGTACTGTTGTTTTGATACCGCAAAATTGTTTTAATATGATATAAATATGATACTTGGAGTTAAATAAAATACTTTTGATATTTGATACTTGAAAAAAATGTAAATATGATACCAAATAATTTAATTAAATTACTTTTGATATTTGATACTTGGAAAAAATTTAAATGTGATATATTAATTATGATACCAAATAATTTAAATATGATACCGAAATTTAAATACAGCTCTGCCGGCGGGGCTTCCAGGTATGATGAGCGGGGTAGTGATGTTAAAGTTATCTTACGAGTTTCAGTTTAAGTTTCAGTTTCAGCTCTAGATTAGTTTCAGTTTCAGCTGTAGTTTCAGCTCCGGCGAAATTTTAGTTTCAGTTTAAGTTTCAGTTTCAGTTAGTTTCAGTTTCAGTTTCAGCTCTAGATTAGTTTCAGTTTCAGCTGTAGTTTCAGCTCCGGCGAAATTTTAGTTTCAGTTTAAGTTTCAGTTTCAGCTCCAGAAGCATTTAGTTTCAGTTTCAGTTTTGCTATATTTTGTTTTCGTCACAGTTTTCTACGTAGCGTATACGGTCGTCGACGTTGCCTTGTGAAGCCCCAAGCTTAGCCTACATTAATGAACCATGTACATAAGATAAGATACATGATAAGATAGCGCGAACTCTCGGACCTTACACAGTTACACGTTAACTGTAGAACGACTAGAACGAATTAAGGAATGCACGACTTTTTATCTCACGTTCATACAGTTCAGTGTGACAGCGGCGATCAACTTATATGAAGATCCCAGACTAATTTGTGTTTCAGCTGAAGTTTCAACTGTAAAATATTGATGTTAAGCGTCAAACGCTGAAAGGAAAGCTAAAAAACGGAAACTTGTATTCGTTTTTTAGGTGGCGTTCACCCCACCAAATAAATAAAACTTAACTCTCAGCTCAGGCGTTTACAAAAAGCTTCAACTGCACCAATCTTCACATTGTTGCAGCGCACTTGGGGCAACTGCACTAATCTTCACATTGTTGCAGCGCACTTGGGTCAAATTATAAATTTAAGCTTGAGATAAGTCAAGAGTGTACTGTGTAGTCCACCCGCCGTTGATTTTAGTTCCCGCTCACAGCACTTGCGTTTAAACCGAAGGCAATGCTCGCTAGTTGCTGTGAAGACCATACGGGGGTTTCTTTGCGACGTCCATTGTGTATATATGTATAACTTAATTTGATTGATTCGAGGCTGAAGCTCCATCCCGCGGCCCGGTCGACCCGGTCCGGCCCGGTCGGCGCGGTCGGCCCGCTGCCACGCGGCCCCGGGCCGGTGGTGGGCCGCGGGCCGCAGTGCAGCCTGGCCGGGCACGGGCCGGGCCGTCTGACTGAGCGTCGGCCCGGGGCCGGCCCGGCCCGGGCGGCCGGTCGGACCGCAGCTCGCCACCAGCCCCGGCCGATCTCTAATATAGACATAGAGTAAGACACTATTATATACTCTTGCTTAGTGTATAACAGAAAATCAATAATTTGTGCGCAGGGGATGCTGAAACTGAAACTGCCTGAGGCTGAAACTGAAACTACAGTTTCAGTTTCAGCTTGTGTATACACGTACCCACACACATTGAAAGCAGCATTGGCGGAAACTCAGTTGACCTGAAACTGAAACTATGTTTCAGTTTCAGTTTCGGCTTCTGCGTAATTTCAGTTTCAGTTTAAGTTTCAGTTTCAGCTCCAACGGCATTTCAGTTTCAGCTGCTGTTTCAGCTCTGGACAGATTTTAGTTTCAGTTTAAGTTTCAGTTTCAGCTTTAGAATAGTTTCAGTTTCAGCTGAGGTTTCAGCTGCAGGATGGATTTAGTTTCAGTTTCAGTTTCAGTTTCAGGCGCTGAAACTGAAACATGTACAAGCTGAAACTAGTTTCAGTTTCAGTTTCAGTTTCCGCTCACATCACTAGAGCGGGGTCTTCCGTGCGGGCCGGGGCTGCCGGACACCGACGGGAAAGGGGGCTTATCTACTCTACGTTTCTAGGCGCAGTAGGCGCAGATCTCAGTATAGTACCTCCCGCTAAGCCTGAATGGGCTTGTCAGAGCGGGGCAGCGAGCAATAGCAAGGGGGCTGGTCACGGCGCATACGGAACGCAGGGGTGGCAGGGCCTCACTAGGCCGATACTGCCCGGGGCTGGAGAGACTACACCGGCAGGGCCACTAGGCCTAAACTGCCAACCAAGGACGCGTACGAACGAATAAAAACGGATTTTTTAATAAAGGCACCAACAGGCCATTTTGGCTGAAAACAGGTTAGAATAGTAACGAGACAACTGAATACAAACAAGCTCAATCTGCGGCAAAACTTTCAGTAAGTATCAAGCCAAACGTTTTAAGTAAACTGACCAGAGGTCAGCTAAAGCCTGTTGTGCAGCGATACTTTCTTATCTATGCAGTTTTATTGAAAAATTCATAAACTTTTATGCTATCCACACGTTTTTGGTAAAACACGGCACTAGCAGGTACACTGATCCTGATGGTTCATTGTCGCTGTTTGCCAAGCACTGTTCAGCTAAATATGCATACTTAATCAGTTGCAACTCTGCCACAATATATAGCTGTAAAATTTGAAAGATGAATGATTATATTAGCCCTGTTGGCTAGTACATTTAGTGTATGCGCTTACTGTGATAAAAACAGCGGGGCTAATTCTGGCTGCTGTAATTGTATTTCGCAATTCATAGTACATAGTTGTATCGTGTTTGAAAATAGCATGCGCACACGCGCAAATATTACGCAGTCAAGCTTTTGCCAATTAAGACTTCCAGAAGGAAACATTGCCAGCAATGTGACTCACGCGGAATACCTGCAATACATGAATTAAACGAACGCACAGTGGAAGTGATATCTGATTGCTGTGTAACTTTTGTGCTAGACAATGCAGTGACGCACGCGCAGTTGATCCAGAGTGCACAGCAAACAAACGCACAAGCTTATTGCACTTTCACAGTCCTGTGTTAATCCGCCAAAATCAAAATTAAAGACCTGTTGTGTTCACAACAGGAAAAAGGCCGCCGCACAGGCCAATAACTACGCACCCAACTGAACATAATTCTCACAGCTACTTTGCAGTAAAACTAACCAAGCGTATACACACAGATGAAATGACAAGTACGTACGTGTATATAACGTTAAAATATATTGAGCGTTAATTCACAAAGATGAAATGTTAAAAGGTAAGTGAAGTGTGAATATGGGAGTAAGGGAGGGTCTCCCAAGTGAAGCCTTACATTGTGACCTCAACGTGTCTATAGTCCATATCAAGTAACCGCGGGTATGTTGTCTTCTAACGGTGGCACGACTCGCGTTAACCTCTTCGTGGGTACTAGAAGCCTGCATCACAGCCCGCGGGCTGGCCCGGGCTTGGCTCAATTGCCAACGGGCCTGGCCGGGCCGCAAGCCGAAAACTGACAGTCCGGGCCGGGCGCGGGCCACGAGCCCGACTTCGCGGACAAATAATCTAAAGAGGATTCCAACTTAGCTAAATATTTGCAGTCCTAACGTCTAAAGAGTGAAGACTTTGAAAATGAAAATGTTTCGAAACGATTCCGCAACATTTCAACGCACTTTTCGCAATGTCTTCAAACCATTTCGCCGCAGTTTTCGCAATGTCTGGAACCGATTTGCGCAACATTTAGCAACAGTTTTCGCAATGTTTCTAAACGATTTATGCAACATTTCGCCGCAGTTTTCGCAATGTCTGAAACGATTTGCGCAACATTTCGCTGCAGTTTTAGCAATGTTTGTGAACGATTTGTACAACATTTAGCAGCAGTTCCCGCAATAGTTCGAGTTTTCGCAATGTTTTTAAAAGATTTGTGCAACAGTTCGCTCCAGTTTAAGCAATGGCTTGTATCGATTTGCACAACTTTAAGCTGCAGTTTACGCAGTGGTTCTAAATGATTTGTGCGACAATTTGCTGCAGTTTTCTCAATGTTTTTAAAAGATTTGCGCAATATTTCGCTGCAGTTTTCGCAATGTTTCAAAAGATTTGCGCAACATTTCGCTGCAGTTTTGCATTGTTTTTAAACCATTTGTGCAAGAATTTGCCACGGTTTGCGCAATCTTTCAATACTTGCGCAATGTTTCGAATTTTCAAAGTGTTGTTTTAAAAGATTTTCTCAATTCGCTGCAGTTTTCGCAATGTTTTTAAACGATTCCGCAACATTTCAACGCACTTTTCGCAGTGTTTCTAAACCATTTCGTCGCGGTTTTCGCAATGTTTCAAAATGATTTGTGCAACATTTCGCTGCAGTTTCCGCAATGTTTCTAAACGACTTCACAACATTCAACGCACTTTTCGTAATGTGTTCAACCGATTTGCGTATCACTTCGTTGCTATTTTTTATTCCGCCTAGAGGCGGAATATTTGGAATGATATTTTAGCACCAGGAGTACATACTCCGTGCTGTGAGCCACTACAGGGCCTATGCTTATCATAGGCCTAATATAGGGCAGTCTTTTTTTTCTGCCAATGGGGGCCAAAAATCACGAAACGAATCTGAAACAAAAAACTAAAAGTTATATTATAATCTACATCTGGTATCTTAAACTTAGTGTGAAATTTAAAATCTGAAGTACGTACAATGTTTCTCTCGCGGTCAATTTTGAACTTTTTCTCGTAGGCCCCCCCTGGATGTCTGTAATTTGAAATACAGCTTGGAGAAAGGCCAGCCAATCCGATAGTAATGCAAATTACTCAGAAATTCTAAGCCAATTAGCAGCCGTACTGTCTACGTACATGACACGGCAGACCAATCAGTTTGCAGTGGGTGGAGTTTTTGTTGCATAATATGCAAATTAGTCTGACAGTCTGCATAAACTAGTCAGCTCGTCGCCGTGACTGGCGGCAGAGGACATCAGCTCAGTTCGCAGCTGATTTAAGGGGGTAATTGCGTTTTTAGGTGTTTTTTTGCAAAGCCATAGCTCAGCGTTTACAAATTCAAATCACAAGCGGTCTTTTGCATTAGGTAGAACAATATCTTTCCTAAATGTATGCCATGCATTGAAATTTAACCTGTGATTTTGTTTCCAGTATAAGCGACTAAAGAAAGGTCCTTTCCAAAATATTACAATTTTTTACAAAAAGTTTGCGCCACAGCTCTGAATCATACGATTACCTGTTGGGGCTGAAAGTTGGTAAGGTTTTTGACATGTTTAAAATCCCCAGGCATGTCCCCCACTTTTTTAATAACTAGTCAATTTACTGAGAAAATAGCTGAAAATCAAACGCACCGAAAATTTAACATATTTTCTTGTAATTAAAACCCTCTAAAAACGTCCACAGGTGAAATTTCGAAAAAGTGAGAGACATGCCTGGGGATTTTGACCTTTACAGTACTGTCCCAAAAATTCATGCTGAGGCGTCACTCATAACTTGAGTACTGGTGGCGCAAAGTTTACATAGAAATCACAAAAACCTCGAAAACGCAACTACCACCTTAAGGGGGTAATTGCGTTTTTAGGTGTTTTTTTGCAAAGCCGTAGCTCAGCGTTTACAAGTTCAAATCACAAGCGGTCTTTTGCATTAGGTAGAACAATATATTTCCTAAATGTATGCCATGCATTGAAATTTAACCTGTGATTTTGTTTCCAGTATAAGCGACTAAAGAAAGGTCCTTTCCAAAATATTACAATTTTTTACAAAAAGTTTGCGCCACAGCTCTGAATCATACGATTACTTGTTGGGGCTGAAAGTTGGTAAGGTTTTTGACATGTTTAAAATCCCCAGGCATGTCCCCCACTTTTTTAATAACTAGTTAATTTACTGAGAAAATAGCTGAAAAGCAAACGCACCGAAAAGTTAAGATATTTTCTTGTAATTAAAACCCTCTAAAAACGTCCACAGGTGAAATTTCTAAAAAGTGAGAGACATGCCTGGGGATTTTGACCTTTACAGTGCTGTCCCAAAAATTCATGCTCAGGCGTCACTTATAACTTGAGTACTTTACATAGAAAGTACATTTAAGATAGATTTTACATAGAAATACATTTAAGTTTACATAGAAATCACAAAAACCTCGAAAACGCAACTACCACCTTAACAGCTCTAATGAACGAGCTATGTTTGCACCGAACGTTTTGGCCAGTCCGGCACGTACATAGGACGTGAACAGCTAATGATTACTGAGCGCAGCTAAAGATTACCAAAAAATAGCATACTTTTCATAGCGTTTCATAGGTGTCTTTGTTACTTTTATAAATATGTAGCTGCTTTAACTTTTAATATGATAGTTAACGGGAAATTTGCGACCATGAACGCAGCACACTGGTTAGTCAACACGACCCTGGTTACAATGCAAACCGACGGTAGCGACAAACCAAGACCACTGACGAACTGAGTGACCGACAAAGGGCAAATTTTAAACTCTGGCAACAATGATCAAATCAAACCCTCTGCAGCGACACTATTTCTGTAGCCATCAAACAGTAAACTAAAATAAGTGCCGTTCTGTACGTATGTATTTAGCTCGAAGTGGGACGTTGCCTCGGCTTAGAAGCTGGGGCAAAACCCATATCCATTTGGGTAAAAGTAGAGTAAAGTAAGGCAAAGGGTCTAGCTTTAACTGAAGGTAAAATTTGACCACGGACGGACTGACTTTTTCTAAAGTTTTAGGTATCATATGGTCGTTACTCCAAAACTGTAACCTTATTCTAGCCAACACTTTCAGTAACAAAACAATCTACACATGAGATAACCTTAATGTTTCCAGCAAACAGAGTTAGTAGCTTTTGCCCAAAAAGTGACACAAACACTCACTATGTAACCAGTAATATTTTGTATCGCTTTGGCAAAAAGTGACTGTCTGATGTGGACACTGGACAGATCACTGAATTCGCTATTGGTACAAAATGACCTGATGTGGCCAACAAACCGATGAAGCTTAGGCCAATTTCCTGGGTGTGTCACATCCTGATACCCAACCCAACACAAATGTGTAGGTATGTATAATTCGAGTGTAGCTTAGTTTAATTATTTTTGGATTATTGATAAATGCTTTTTGTGCCACCACGGCGGAATTTGTCCCTTTTAGGGACCTACTTGTTTGCAGTGGTGTGTGACGATTTGCACAACTTTTCGCTGCAGTTTACAAAATGCGTCTGTAAGGTTTGCGCAGCATTTAGCAGCAGTTTACATAGTGATTCTAAACGACTTGTGCAAGTTTTCGCTGCAGTTTTTGCAATGTTTGTAAACCATTTGTGCAACAATTCGCTGCGGTTTGCGCAATATTTCTATTTCGAGTTTTGAAAGTGCTGTTTTAAAAGATTTGCTCAACAATTCGCTGCAGTTTTTGGTATATATATGTAATTTCAAACAATTTGCGCAACATTTAGCCGCAGTTTTCGCAATGTTTCAAAACAATTTGTGCAACATTTCGCTGCAGTTTTTGCAATGTTTTCAAAATATTTGCGCAACATTTCGCTGCAGGTTTGCAATGTTTTTTAAACCATTTGTGCAACAATTCGCTGCAGTTTGCGCAATCTTCCTAAACAAATCGCGCAATGTTGAGTTTTCGCAGTGTTTTTTAAAAAGATAGTGCAACAATTCACTCCAGTTTTTGCTGTTTTCAAAAAATTTCCGTGAGCAACATTTCGCTGTAGCAACATTACGCTACAGTTTACGCAATGTTTCAAAACGATTTGTGCAACAATTTGCTGCAGTTTACGGAATGCTTCGGAAAGATTTGCGCAACATTTAGCAGCAGTTTACGCAATGTCTCAAAACGATTGGCGCAACATTTTGCAGCAGTCGCAACGTATTCAACCGATTTAGAAAACACTTCGTTGTTGTTTTCGCATTGGTTTGTGACGATTTGCTGCAGTTTTCGCAGTCTTTCTAAACAAATTGCGCAATATTGAGTTTTCGCAGTGTTTTTTAAATGATTTGCGCAACAATTCGCTGCAGTTTTCGTAATGTCTCAAAACGATTTACGCAACATTTAGCTGCAGTTTTTGCAATGTTTCTAAACAATTTGTGCAACAATTCGCAGCAGTTTACGCAATGTCTCAAAACGATTTGCGCATCATTTTGCAGCAGTCGCAATGTATTCAGCCGATTTGGAAAACACTTCGTTGTTGTTTTCGCGATGGTTTGTGACGATTGGCACAACTTTTCGCTGCAATTTTGCAATGTTTCAAAACGATCTGTGCAACAATTCGCTGCAGTTTTCGTAAGGTTTGTAAACAATTTGTACATACAACATTTAGCAGCAGTTTACGCAGTGTGTCTAAACGTATTGTGAAGCATTTTGCTGAAAGTATCCGTAAAAGGTTTCTGAACGATTTGCGCAACATTTTGATCTAGCTTTCGCAGTGTTTCAAAACGATTTGTGCAACATTTCGCTGCAGTTTTGCAATGTTTCAAAACGATTTGTGCAACAATTCGCTGCAGTTTACGCAATGTCTCGATTTGCGCAACATTTTGCAGCAGTCTGTGAAGGGAGCAAAAATAACAAACCAATTTGCCATGTGTGCACATCAAAAGTTGTTAAGAATAGGCAATCGTTATCAGGCAAACGTTTTTCGGGTAAATGCGCGAAACGACAAACAGATTAATGAGTGCCATTAGTGACGAGTGCTGTGCTAAAAATTAATGGTTTGAACAAATATTTGTGAAACATGACAAATTACTCAAGCAGTTAATTAAAGTTTATAATTTGTAAACATAAATTTATTAACACCAATTGAGCGGGTTCGAATCCCGAAAAGAGCACCCACTGACGCAAATACTTGGGGAAAATCGCCCATTATACTTGGTTTTTGACACCCAAAATAATGACCCTCCAAATTTTACAATTTTTTATACATCCGGTACCAAAGTTTTTGCGTCAGCACCGCCTGGGACCCAAAAACCTATATAAACCCGTAACAAGAGAACCCGTCACTTCAGTTGACACCAAACCTTTGCGCCTTGCCGCCAAACCAAAAGCTTCCTACATACGTCTGCTTTATTGCTCTTGTTATTGTCTGTTGTTGCCTATTAACTGTCTCTACTATACTTTGTACCAGTGTACCCATTGATAACTGATAACCCAACTACCCTTGTACTCTTTTCTAATAAACGAAACCTGGTCGTTTGCGTTCTGTTCTTTTGGTTTCTAACTGGTAAGTGAGGTCGCCATTACAATTCAGCTCAGGTCAACAGTAGCGCTTTTACATTTGGCGTCGCGAGCAGGATACAGCAGTTAGTCCTAAGTACCCTTGACCCTTACCCTACCCGAGCACCCTACCCTACCCGATAGGGCTGTAACCTGCTCTAATATAGACGCTACTGACCTGCGTTTTGTTTGTAGTTAGTTTTTTTACCCAGTCTTTCATAGGAAAAAGAAAGTCAAGTAGACCATCAATAGGTAGGAGTAGGTCGGAGGTCCTATCCAAAGCAGAAAGTATATGAGCTCAGACCCGAGGGCTGAGGATAGTGACCAGTCACCCTTGAGTACACGGCAGCTAAGGTATCTAGGGCGGACCGCCCAAAATATGGAAAGAGAGCTGGCTGAATTAAGGGAGGAGGTGGCATTACTTAATAATGCCACAGATACCCTGAGAGCAAATACCTATAGGAAGTCGGCTCGTTGCTTAAACTTACCCATCTTTTGTGGTGATTTTGGTGAAGACTTTGGGGAGTTTCACGAACTTTTTGAACTCCTGAGCAGGGCGGAAGAATACACCGAAGCCCAAAAACTGGTAAAGCTCCCGGCGTACCTAAGATGCAATGCCCTGGAAGTGTATAGGTCATTGCCCGACGATGTTAAGAACAACTACTACACCCTGTGCGTAGCCCTGCGGGATGCCTTCCACCCACCAGCAAAAGAACTAGTCAGTTCAGAGGAATTGCACACCCGACAGCAACTCCCAGGTGAGTCCGTTGCCACCTACGCTCGTGAGTTACAAAGGCTTAGTCGAGCTGCTTACCCAAACATGGAAGGTGATGCCCGAATGGTCATGCTGCGTGGCCTGTTCCAAGCCGGAGTGAACTCACAAATAAAAGAACGGCTAGGATTCCTACCCCAAATGCCATCGACCTTTGCCGATGCAGTGATGGAAGCGAAACGACAAGAAGCCTTCATCACCAGGAAGAACACTGCCAAGGGTCATGGTAAAGCAACCCCCGATGAAGATGCCATGGACATGGAAGCCCTGAGAAGAGAAGTAAAGGAACTGAAACGTTCCCAAGAGAGGAATAACAGAGTCTACCTCAGGGATAACAAGCGAACCTTCGGCAGTACCCGAATCAACATGGTTACGGATCCCATACCCGAATGGCGTCAAGAATTACAAGGTCTGGAGCGACGAACCACAGAAGTCATTGAGAAGCTACGAGAAGACATGAAGACCCAGAGGGTTAATGAGCCGAACCACTCGAGCAGAGTGGCAGCCTCTGGCGGGTCGGGAGGAAAAGCCGATCAAAGCAGAGGTTATAGAGAACGCAGCCCACCGCGCTGGACTGCTGATGGTAAACCCATATGCCTTAAATGTAAAAGGGCAGGGCATATGATGAACATGTGCCGAAGTGGTAACCGAAACCCAATTGGTAACCCTCAAGGAAGAAACAACAACCAGTTTACCCAAATGAGAAACAATGCGCGCGCCGAATTTACCCAGAAGCATATAATTAGGGGAACCAATTTTGTTGGACTCAGTGAAGATCAGCCACTGCAGGATGCTGAGGTTACCACCGGTGATGAATTGGAACGCCTGACGGCGAAGAATGAATTCTTTGGGATGAGTTGCGGAAACGACCATCCTATGCTGAACCCCACATGGTGGGTGCTGTGGTCCTCGGGAAAGGAGAGGTTACAGAGCAGTGTCGAGGACGAAATGAGGATCTGCCAGATCGCCGTGGGCCCACGGAAGCACTCAATGCGGAAGCGTCACACGTATCCAATATCCCTCGGCATGTGAGTCCTGGCCTCTCAAGCGTACCCCTGATGATAATTGAAATGATAACCCGATGGACCCCGTTAATGTGTTTGCGCGGAATACCGAAGCTTCTCCTTGTGATGATATTTCTCATGACTGTTTACCCATCCGTAACCGCCCACATTTCATCCTCACCCATGGTGTGCAACCTGAACGGAGAAAGAGTGCTATGGAAACTACCGCACGAAGTGAACTGCACTTCACAACTGATTTCTGATAGGGTCATCCCATTATACCACACTGAGCTGCAATTGTTCAAACGGAATCACATCCAATACGATAGCCCGGCTTTTAAGTGTACGATTCTCCGAAAACGAGTTCAGACGTTCACCTACTTTTTCGACGACGAACACCTGAAAAAAGAATTCATTGATGAGCTCCCAGTAACTCCCTTCGAGTGTCAGCGATTGGTTGAATTTAAGACATGCAAACACGGATTATTGACCCAGCACGGAGATTTACTCAGAACCGACAACGAAATAAAGTATGAATTCAGTGGAGGAAGTGTACATTGCTGCACGTGGAATAAGTACGAAGCAACCAATTGCTATGTCTACCAAGCACATGTCTACAAGCGTCACGACTCTGAAATCATGGAAAGTACAGCTGGAAATGTTCAACATTGTAAATACTACGAAGGCCATTGTATCTTAAAAGGAGGAGGCGTGTGGAAACCCGATAAAATGGAAAAATGTGCGTATGTACCCTGGAGATCTTTCATTGGTAATAGGATGGGCGACGCATGGCTTTCTAACGATAAGAACATCGCATTGACAATGACTACGCAACCCCAACAGACGGCGGAAGATTGTGACAGACGGCTAATAGTCCTGTCAGATCAAGGTATCCCATACAGAGTTAACAAGGAATTTGCCACAAGACCTTCTACGGAATATCAAGTAAGATACCTTATGAATAGGCACTCAAGAAGAGGACATCGGATGAAGCGACAGGCATCTTTATCAGAAGAACAAGGCATAGTGACAACTGACCTTCTCGCAGCAAGTCTACAAGCCGTCAGGATAGATATTGAAAATGTCATACGTAGTTCATTCCGTCATGCCCTTCATGCTACCTGTACCGCAATGGACACTATCGTCAAACTCATTTGGGCAGAACTACTCAACAAACCTACCATGGCGATGCGACAAATTCTCGGACGAGACGATCTAATTGCAAGTGCTGGAGGATCTGTGATTGAAACTTACCCTTGCCAACGAATTAATATTACCCAAATGACTTTTCTGCCAATGTTAAGTGAGTGCACGAGCGAAATTCCTCTTAAGTTTTATGTGAATGGTCACCGTCAAAAGGGATATCTGAACCCTATTACTAACATTGTCGCTAGCCACAGTAATCCAACTTCTTGTGAACAAATGGATGAAACCCCTATAGAAGTAGATGAAAAAGCGTATCTATACGATCGACATACTGGAAAGACCAAGAAAATCGAGCGTCTAACTGAACGGCAGTTAGTCGTTTTTGGTCCCTGGCTAACCGAATCTGCCTTGCCTAATACCACCACGATCTTTCATCAATTGGTGATGTACAACTGGTCCGAGTTTCAAGCGCATATATCCTTGAACGACATTATGGGTGGCCTACGAAAACAGAACCTCATATTGCAACATTTGGGCGCAATCGGAAGTCCATCCCCAACGGTTGCGGCTGATACTATAGTGGAGAAGGTAATGAACAGAGGATATTTCGGATTCCTTTCAGGACTTAATGTCAGTGCCTGGCAAGTCTGGGTGTTCTTAGTCTGTCTGTACGTCACCTTGGCAGCTGTGATATTCCACTGCCTTCCGGCTTCGTGTAAAACATCAGTAATGAATTTACCTCAGGTAATTTACCTAGCTGGTCAGCGCCTTCGCCGAAACGATATTGAAAGAAACATACAACGGAGAGGTCCAGATGAACAGCGTTTCCCTCGTTCGTGGCGGTGTGTACCATCACAGGCTCGTCAGGAAACGTGCTTTCACCTTTCAGCCCGACCAGTTCCTAGAAACAGCGAAGCGGCGACTGCGGCACCCTCACTAACTGTCCCGGTAAATACAACCGCAGAATACACGGGTGTGGTTCCATCAATTACCTATACCACAGTAGACAATGAGCCACGAGGATCTATATCACGGCAAGCGTTCGCCACCGTAGAATCTATCTACGAGTGTATGGGTGAACATTCACCAGACCGTCCAGTAGCTAGCTCTACCCCGGCTACGTACGATAATATTCAAACCACCTCCACAGCCACCCCTGTCACCAGCCCTCAACCGCCAACGTCTCCTGTACCGAGTTCCCGCGCTCGGTAAGCTTCAGATCAGATATCGAAATGACACCATGGCCACCAAAGTTCAAAGGTGTGAACCCAACAACCCTTTTAGGAAAATCGGAGGACGAGTCAGAAATGATAGTCTCGATCAGAGTCAATGGAATTGAAACCAAAGCGCTGGTTGACACAGGATCGCTAATTACAATCATTCACCCGAAATTGCTGCTGAAAACAACAAAAATATTTGCGTGCTCAAGTTTGGCCAGATCTGTCACAGGACATTTTCTAAGTCTAGAAGGCTTTGCTATAATACCGTTTTACCTGAAGGACAAGCTGGTGTACGCAAAGGCGTTTATACACCCGAAAAACCCGTATCCTTGCATAATCGGAATGGATCTAATACAGAGAATGGGAGGCCTATCGTTCTCTGCAAATATCGACACGATCAAACTAGGGAATGTGTCCCTAAAACGAGACGAACTGTCAAGTTCGACATTCCCGATGACCGTGAACCTTGTGGAAACCATCACTGTTCCTCCTGAATCTACCATGATAGCAGCAGGTCTGATACAAGCAAAGGAGGCCGGAAAATGGCAGAAAATTGAAATGGATACCCCTGATGTGATGCTGGAACCAAAACCTTTGAAAAATAAAGCTGCAGGAGTTGTTGCCCAACGAATTTTAGCCACCCCTCAAAAAGGAAAGGTCCCTGTCGTGTTGCTAAACCTAACACGGTTGCCAGTGCTACTCACCGTAGGCCTTACGATTGCCAGTGTCTACTACGTCGCTTCAGAGCGGCGCATACCCATTGTTAGCACCACAACGTTGCACCCCGGTACTGTGACCGAGACAGAACATGCTAACTTCAGTAACCTGGACTGGAATGGCAGCAGCTTGACGGACAAACAGAAGCTGCAACTAATCACACTGTTAAGACGATTCGAAGATATTTTTGCAAATTCTGACTTCGATCTGGGAAAATCAAATAAAGTGTACCACCGCATCCAAACCGAAAGCCATCCTCCATTAAAACAAAGACCACATTCGCTCCCGTTCAATCAGAGAAAGGCTATAGCTGAACAACTTCTCACTATGGAAAGGCAAGGAATAATTCGTCCATCCACGTCACCTTGGGCCAGCCCTATTGTCGTGGTTAAGAAGAAAGACGGCAGTAATCGAATTCGTGTTGACTACAGACGCCTTAACTCAATAACAAAGAAAGACGTCTGGCCGTTGCCTCGAATAGACGAGACCCTGAGTAGTCTCGGAGGAGCCGAGTAATTTACAAGCCTGGATTTAGCCTCAGAATACCACCAAATTGAAGTGCACCCGGAAGACCAAGAAAAGACAGCTTTCACCTGTTTTGCCGGATTGTTTGAATACACTCGCATGCCATTTGGCTTATGCAACGCACCCGCAACGTTTCAAAGACACATGGAGTCAACATTCGCTGGACTACAGTGGAACATCTGCACTGTATACCTTGACGATATACTGATTTTCAGCCAGACATTTGAAGAGCACCTTAGGCACATAACGGCCGTTCTAGAACGACTGCGTACTGATGACTGATGGACTTAAGCTGAAGCTGCGAAAATGCCAGTTTGACAGGAAAGAAGTACCCTACCTTGGTCACATTGTTTCTAAGGAAGGGATAAGACCAGATCCCGAGAAAATTCAAGTTGTGAAACAATGGACACCCCCACAGTCAGTGCGAGATGTGCGCAAATTTCTAGGCTTTGCCTCGTACTACCGACGATTCATACAAGGTTTTTCAAAAATAGCGCAACCCATAAACAGACTCCTGATGAAGAACGAACCCTTCTTGTGGGACGAGTCTTGCGAGGTTGCCTTCCGCAGCATCATTACCAGATTGACCACCGCACCAACGTTGGCATTCCCAGACGTTCGAAAACCTTTCATCTTGTATACAGATGCGTGTGATGCAGGACTTGGAGCTGCTCTGCATCAAATCGTAGACAAAATTGAGCATCCGGTTGCTTACATCAGCCGAAGCTTATCAAAAGCCGAACGAAATTACAGTATCACCGAGAAAGAAACCCTGGCAGTGGTCTGGGCAGTGAAAAAGTTTCATCCTTTCTTGTATGGTACCACTTTTACCGTAGTCACCGACCATTCAGCACTGAAATGGCTACTGCAAACAAAAGAACCAGCCGGACGATTAGCAAGATGGGCCCTCACTCTGCAAGAATACTCTAATAGCATGAGTTTAGAGCACCGAGCGGGACGGAAGCACAAAAACGCTGACGCTCTATCGCGTGTATATGAACAGTGTAACGTCTCCGTCTTGCGGCCATTTGTTTCCGGCTTTGTGGAAGAACAACAGAAGGACCCTGAGTTAAAACTGCTTGCCCAATACTTGGAATCAAACACCTTACCCACGGATGAAAAGAAGGCCGCTTACGTGAAACGGTTTGCGCCTCAATACTTTATTGAAAATAATTTGCTGTACAGAAGTCCGACACAAGCCAAATGGAAGCAGCCACAGCTAGTGGTACCGACCTCAATCGTTGGTGATTTCATTAAAATGTACCATGACGACCCAATCGGCGGACATCTTGGTTATGAAAAGACCCTGGCAAAAATACAGAAAAGATTCTTTTGGCCAACCATGAGAGCTGATGTAAACCAATACTGTAAAGAATGTTTGCCCTGTGCAACTCGAAAAAGACCTCATCAGTATCAGAGAACTCCGCTGCAAACGATCCCGGTAGAAGGACCATTCGATATGCTCGCCGTGGACATCGTTGGACCATTACCACAAACTCTGCATGGAAATCGTTATATCGTAGTCTTCATGGATTACCTAACCAAATGGCCTGAAGCCTTTCCCTTACCCGAAACCTCAGCCGAAACAATAGCAAGGACGTTCGTCAACGAGGTTGTGTGTCGACATGGAGCACCCCGCCGCTTACTAAGTGACTGTGGATCCAATTTTATGAGTGATTTGCTACGTGAAGTCTGCAGAATTTTAACAACCGAGAAAATGTTCACTACTGCATACCACCCTCAGACCAACGGATTGGTGGAGAAGTTCAATGGAATCCTGGCCACTATCATTTCCATGTACACAGATACCCAACAAAAACAATGGGACCAGTGTTTACCCCTGGCCCTCTTGGCATACCGCACAGCAGTTCAGTCGTCATCGACTTTCAGCCCGTTTTACCTGTTATACGGGCGAGATGCGGTTTTGCCACGAGAAGTGGACCTAGTCCCCCCTCAAACCACGTACGTAGACGAGTTGGAATACGTGGTATGGCTAACGTGTACCCTAAAACAAGCCTATGAAAAGGCTAGAACTGCAATTGAGCGTTCAAAGTGCCAACAGA